>CAUYPK010030018.1:0-14298 GCA_963574355.1 Loris lydekkerianus
CCCCCCCCCCCCCCCCCCCCCCCCCCCCCCCCCCCCCCCCCCCCCCCCCCCCCCCCCCCCCCCCCCCCCCCCCCCCCCCCCCCTCAGCCAGGGAGCTGTGGGATGCAGCGGGACTATAGCAGGGCAGGTAGGGGTGCAGAGAAACCGGGAGGCTCTGTGTGGGGAGAGATACGCTGAGGGGCATACACACGTGCACACTTGCCCACGCACATGCACACACAGACACACACACGCAAACGTACAGATGCACACACACGCACGCGCACGCACGCACATCCCCTGGAACAGGGCAGATACTCTCAGCGGGGGCAGATACTCCCCCGGTGTCTCGGGAGAAACTGAGGTGGGGACGCATCTCCCTGCGATGGAGACGCCCTTTTCCTTTCGTTTCTTTTCTTTTTCTTTTTTGACTATTTTATTTTTTTAATTATTATTATTTTATTTTATTAAATCATAGCTGTGTACGTATCAGCTCTTCAAAGTCCCTGGAGTGGGTGACTCTCCGCCTCCTCCGCGCTTCCCCCTGCTTCCTAAGCCCACTCTTCCACCCGCCGGCACCCGTCCACCCCCCTGCTCTCTTCTCCTCGGGAGGCATAAAAGCTTGACTGTCTAGATGAAGCTTCCCGAGCTGCCCGAGCTGCCCACCCCAGGTGAGGTGGAGGGGGATGGTGAGGGCTACCTGGGAGCATTGGAGGAGTGGAAAGGCTGGGAGCAGACAGGGGGACAGAGAGATTTGGAGACTGAGCATAGGAGGGATGGGAAGAGGGTGTGGTGGGTGACCTGGTGCCTGGAGCGGGTGATGCAAGGAGAGGATTAATTCTTCTACAATTCTCAAGCCCGGGTGGTTCTGGTTCGTGTATCTTGGGGATTTTGTTTGCTAATTTCTTGCCATATTTTATGGTCCCAATACCCTGTTACTTAATTCAGCATTTCTCCCTCAACCAACTCTCTAGTTTTATTTAAATGCATGTGTTTCAAAATTTAAAACACTGCGTTGTATCTTCAACACTTCAATTAACGAGGAGGTGTTATACCTATCACATTGAAAAATGGAAGGACTGGGATGGCTCAAGATGCAATTCCTGTGCATTAGGAGGCCAAGGTGGGAGGATTTCTTGAGGCCAGGAGTTTGAGGCCAGCTGAGGCAACCCAACAAGACTCCCTGTCTGCAAAATAATAATTAAAATATTAACCAGATGTGGTGCCACATGCCTGTAGTCCCAGCTGCTCAGAAGGTTGAAGTGGGAGATTTGCTTGAAACCAGGAGTTGGAGGCTGCAGTGAGCTATGATTCTGCCACTGTGCTCCAGCCTGGGTGACAGAGCAAGACTTTGTCTCAATACAATAATAATAATAATGATAAAATAAGTGGAGAGGATAGATGTCACATGCAGGGTTTCCAGGTTTACCAAAAGAAACCACCAAAGAACACTGGCAAGTTTTGGAGGTGGTGAGGGATGTGTTTTAGTGCCTTGATTGTGGTGATGGTATCATGAGTGTAGGTAAATGTCCAAATTCATCAAGATACATACTTTTTTTTTTGAGACAGAGTCCCACTTTGTTAGCCTTGGTACAGTGCCATGGCATCACAGCTCATAGCAACCTCAAGCTCTTAGGCTTAAGTGATTCTCCTGCCTCAGCATCTCAAGTAGTTGGGACTATAGGTGCCCACCACAATGCCAGACATTTTAGAGACAGGTCTCCCTCTTGCTTAGGCTGGTCTTGAACTCCTGAGCTCAGGCAATCCACCTGCCTTGGCCTCCCAGAGTGCTAGGATTACAGATGTGAGTCACCTTGACTGGGCAAGATGTATACATTAAACGTATGCAATTTTTTGTTTATCAATTTGACCTTGGTAAAGCCAAAAATAAATCTCTTTGTCCCTGTCAGAAGTATACACAGCCTCCCCTTTGGAAAGTAACTCTCCATGCTCTCTTCGCAGCATTCAGCAGCTGTGAGCATCTGTCCCCCGGCACTTGGATGGCTCCTTCCATCCACTTGGTCCTCCTTCTCTCCATCTTGCTGAGCTTGGTAGAGACTCCAGCTTCTGCTCCTGCCCACCAGGTAACACCTTCTAAATTCCTCAGCATAGCATCTCCAAACTCTGCCCTCTAGGAAGAGTTTTAGATATTGTTATGCTTGAACCAGGAAACAAATTCATTTGAAAATATGAGACTGATCAGGAGCTGATCTTGGCCCTGGAGGATGAATAGAACAGAGGTGAAAAATGCAGGGTCAGGGGCCAGCTTTCTCAAGCCTACTCATCCTAATGACTGGCATTGCCCAGAGATGCAAAAAGTGTCTTCAAAGGCACTTGCTTGTCATTCTTACATTTTCCAACCTTTTAACAATGGCCAGGAACAGTAACCCACACTTATAATCCCAGAACTCTGGGAGGCCAAGGTGGGAGGATCCCTTGAGCTCAGGAATTTGAGACCAGCCTAAGGAAGAGTGAGACCCTATCTCTTACAGAAAAAAAAAAGAAGAAGAAGAAGAAGAAAAGAAAAAGAAAAACTAGCCAGCATGGTGGTGGGTGCCTATAGTTCCAGATACTCAAGAGGGTGAGGCAGGAGGATCACTTGAACCCAGGAGTTTGAGGTTGCAGAGAACTACAATGATGTCAGCCACCCAGCCTGGATGACTCAGACAGAGACTCTGTCTAAAGAAAAAAAAAAGCATGAAAATTATGACGGAAAATACATCCAGAGTTTCTGCTTGTTATCCAAGGATGAGGTAGGTAGGTCTTGCTCTGTCACCCAGGCTGGAGCACAGTGGCAGAATCATAGCTCACTGCATTCTCTAAATACTTTAGAGAATTGACATTTCTCTTAAGTCCCCAGGTGACTCTAACACTGATGCTAGCCCCAGGACCACACTTTAAGAACTACTGATTAAGGACCTGGAATTTTAGCAGACAGTTCTCCTTATGTAATCAAGAAGATTAAATAATTAAGATAGTTTGGTGCAAAGATTAAAAATTTTACTTAGGAAGAATAAGCCCAAGAGATCCAGTGCAACACGGTGATGATAGTTAACTGCAACGTATGTGTACTTGAGAGAGTAGATACAGTGTTCTCACAAAAGAATGGTAAGTATGTGAGGCAATGCAGATGTTAATTAGTTCCGTTTAGCCATTCCACAATGTGTACATATTTCAAACATCATGTTGTATATTATGCTTATGTTTTATGTGCAATTTTTCTTTGTCTGTTTAAAAATGGTAAGAAAGGCTAGGCACCGGTGGCTCACACCTGTAATCCCAGCACTCTGGGAGGCCAAGGTGGGTGGATCACCTGAGCCCAGGAGTTGAAGACCTGCCCCAGCAAGAGTGAGACCCCTTCTTACTAAAAATAGAAAAATTAGCCAGGTATTGTGGAGGGTGCCTGTAGTTCCAGCTACTGGGAAGGCTGAGGCAGGAGGATCACTTAAGCTCAAGAGTTTGAGGTTGTGGTGAGCTATAATGCTATGGTCCTCTATCAGGGTGAGACTCTGTTTCAAAAAAAAATAGCGATCTCAGGCTTAGCATTCACTTCTCTGAATTTGGGCCGCAGCTCTTCTCCATGATGGCTGGGTCCTTAGCAGTCTGTTTACATTTCTTTGAGCCTCCCTCTCTGCATACCTAAGGGATAATGGTAATCCTGTAGGGATGTTTGGGGGAATTTTGACAAGAGAGCTTGTGGAGAGCTTCCTCAGCACTAACGCCTTGAGTGAAACCTTCAACTCCAGTTAACTAATTCTATCCAGCATCATTTGCAGTTGGCTCTACTTTACTACTTCCCATTTTACAGAGTGGAAAACTGAGGCTTAAATATTCCATGCACATAGCTGTTAAGAATCTGGAATCAGCCTGAGTTTGAACCCCAGCTGAGCCACTGACTGTGTTAATTCAGGTGATTTGCCTAACCTTTGTGAGCCTCTATTCACTGGGCCCAGGGGTCCTCAAACTTTTTAAACAGGGGGCCAGTTCATTGTCCCTCAAACCACTGGAGGGCCAGACTATAGTTTAAAAAAACAAACAAACAAAAAAAAAACTATGAACGAATTCCTATGCACACTGCACATATCTTATTTTGAAGTAAAAAAACAAAACGGGAACAAACACTGTCACAGTGCCTCAGGTGGCCCGCGGCTGCAGTTTGAGAACCCCTGCTAATGATCATTCTTACCTACTAGGGTTGTTGGGAGGTTTAGTTAAATAAATATATCAGGGGCTTAGACCTACAGCAGTCATTTAGGACCCAGGCTTGGCTTACTGTTCTATCACCATCTCAAAATTCTGAATACTTTTTGAGCAAGAGACCCCATTCTTTCACTTTATACTGGGTCCCACAAATTCTGTAGTCAGTCCTGCTTATAACAGATGCTTCCAGGATAAATGTTAGCTGATATCATTATTAAGGGAAATTAGGGACTTGCCAGTGATGTAGGCTGGGTTTGAACAGAGCTCTGCATGATGGATGACAATAACTAGCAAACTACATAGGTAAGGCATTTATAGTATTGCTTTTTCTTAAGGCTTTATTAAAGAATAATGAATATACAAAAAAAGAAAAGAACTGCACACATTTAATGTAGATGGCTTGATGAGTTTGGAGAGATGCCTACATCCCTGATGCTATGACCACACCCGAGATACTAAACACACCCAGAAGCACCACCTCCAAAAGTTTCCTTGTGTGCCTGTGCATATGTGTGTGTGTGTGTGTGTGTGTTTGTATGTGTTGGTAAGAATCCTTAGAACGAGATCTACTCTCTTAACATGTTTTAAAGTGCTCCTTATCACATGGGTAATGACAGGTGGATTTTCCAGACCTACTCACCTTGCACAACTGAAGCCAGACCTGTAGAAGAAAAATTCCTCATGATCACTCCCCCAGTCCCTGGCAACTGATGTTCCATTCTCACAGGTTCCTTACCAGTGAAGTGGGGTAGGGGTGGGGTAAGCAAACTTGCTTCCCAGGCTAGCAGGAAAGCAATGTGATGGCCCATGCCATTCTGGCCTGTTGGATGGATGCCTGCTGCCCCTTTTGTCTGCCTAAATCTTGATTTCTCTGTCATTATTCAGGGCCGAGGAGGCTGGACACTCAATAGTGCTGGCTATCTCCTGGGTCCTGGTGAGTGAGCCTTTCCTCTGCTCTGCACCCCTGGTCCATGCCTGTCCTTTACCTGCAGACTATGTGTTTGAGACCTTGCAAGGATGCTCAACTAGTACTCACTGGAGCCAAGAACTGATTTCCAGATCTGTCTAAGCAGAGTGAAAGGCATGTGCACTCTGAAACTGAAGACTTGGGACCAAATTCCAGCTCTGATACCTGCTTGGTGTGCCACCTTGGCCTCTCTCTGCCTCAGTTTCTTCATCTGTGACAGTGGGGATAGTGATGGCCCTGGTTCCCAGGATGTCATTGGCATTGAGTTAGAGCAGCTCCTGGCACACAGTGGGTGCCACATAATGCAGTGCTGCTCCTTTGTTCTCACCCCCACTTGTCTCTCCCTCCTCATTGTCCCAAGTGTGTCTTCCTCGAATGCTAGTTGTGCATGTGGCTGTGCGCTGCTTAGTGACTATTAAATCCTCAATATCCCAAGATCCTCTGTGATGTTCAAGGCAAGGTCCAGCTTGGGCTTTATTCAGTGGTCCCAGAATCCCAGGCTCTGGTGTGATTCTGAGTGAGTGACTAGACTTAGCGGAACCCCAGTTTCCTTGCTGGTAATTCGGGGTGGTCAGAAGGTACCCTGTCCTGCAGAGCAGATGGAGGTGTCCACCTCTGAGTGGTGTGTGCTGTAGTCACTCCTAACAGATGGCCTGGTTTTTGTTTTCCCCAGCCCTTCACCTTGCCCTGGCCACCAAGCAAGACAGGACGAAGGAAGCGGCTCTGGAGATCCTAGACCTGTGGAGGGTCCTCAGTGAGTGAACAGGGAGTTAGATCCCCCATTTTCAGTACTCTACTGCTTACTGCTATCTTTAGAACCAGGTCTATGTGGGCTTCTGGGATCTTGGGAAGTGATGCATTTCCTCCAGGCTCCAAATCCCTCCATGGTGACAGAGTGTGAGTGGACCCACCTCAGGACTCTGCTACATGACTCACTTAGTGAGAAAGGCATGTACATTTCTAGAAGTGTGCAGCACGTGGCAGAAACAGAACGAGTTGTGGTTGTCGTTGTGGATATCTCCTTGCAAGCTCCTCATTCATCTCGTCCATCTCCTCTTTTATTTTTTTAATTTCAAATTAACATGAGCGTGCATATGATTCAGTTACATTGTTTGCATTTGTAAGGTAGAATCCATGTTGTAGCTCTGATCTTCATCCAGCAGAGGTGCAAGGTACCCTAATGTTGTGCCCATTAGGTTGGAACTTACCAACCCCCCTTCAATTTAATTCCGTTTTTCTCCCATGTGTGCATGTTGTTGTTAATCTACAAGTTTCAATTTAGTACTGAGTATGTGAGATGCTGTATTTTCCATTCTTGTAGTACTTTACCTAGGAGAATTTCTCCAAATCTATCCATGCTGTAACAAAAGATACAAAATCTCCATCTTTGCTCAGGGCTCGTCCTGTTACCTTATCTTCTCACTGAGCAATCTCTCTGAGATTCTCTGCTCCTTCCCATCCTCCATCCCAACGGACAGGGTCACAGAGGCATGAGGGGAGGTGTTTGACACTCAGGTGTGCACAGTGTGACTTTGGCCTTCTCCCACTGTGGGAATCTGGTGCACTGATGATGAGGTTTCCCAACCTTTGCACTGTCACTCTGGGTCTGGGGGATTCTTTGCTGTGGGAGCAGCTGCTGTGCATTGTAGAATGTTCAGCAGCATCCCTAGCTTCCACCCATTAGACACATCCCCTGTCCCTAGCTGTGACCATCAAAATTGGCTCTGGACAAAGCCGAGTGTCTCCTGCAAGGCCAAATCCATTGAGAGATTTGAAGACCACCCTAAATGTCATAAGATTCCAAGGAAATAAGGGAAGCAAAGCCACGTTTGTGTTATGAAGCACTGAACTTAACATCTCATGAAAGCATAAGTATTCTTGTTCACATGAAGCTTTTGTTCCTAGATGGACTCCCCCATTCCCGCCCCCAGCGGGCCCCCAAGAGGAGTCTGGTGGAGACTTTTGCCAAACCAGAGATCAGAGGTAAAGATAGGGGAAACATGAATGAGAAATAGAAGGGGAAGAAGACATGGCGGGCAGAGCCCATGGTTTGAGGTAAGACTAGGGGCAAAGTAGGACCAGCTGAGAACCTGCTCACTGTGACCCCCTCCCCCCACCATCCTGTCCACACTATCACTCTGGGCCCCTGTCTGGCCCTGACTGCTCATGTCAGCTCTGCTCCCCAACCTCAGGCCCTGCTTCGCAGTCCTTATTTCCCCCAATCAGCACTTTTCCAGTTGTGATCCCACACCCTGGTCTTGGTCTCTACTCATGGCACCCCAAATTAGTCTTCACTACAGCCCTGACTTTATACCCTTCACTTTGGCCCCCTGGCCCAGTTCCACATTTGACCTCCCTTCCAGACATGACCTTCATTCCCTCTACATTGTCCCACTCCAAGCCATGTACATGTCTGTGCTCATGACCACATGTGCCCTGCTCTGCCGACCACGGTCCCTGGTTTTCTAGGAACCCTGGTCACCACCTCCCTAGAGTTTCTACATAGCTAATACCTCAGTCTAGAATGTTCTGTCTCCAGAACTCAGGATGGTGCAATTCTTCCTGCCATTTGGAAATCAGTTTAGTAATCAGCCTCCTCTTTAGAGGCTTTCTCTGACTGTTACATCTAGAAAAAGTCTACTTTTTCTCTGTTTTGTCATCCCATTTCTTATTAATAGTAACATTTGTCACTTACGTGCTTCTTTCTCTTCCACGTGTGTGTTCACTTATTACATAAGCTCTGTGCAAGTGGAATCCCTCTCTGTGTCGTCCACTGTCTGGCACAATGGATGATGTATAGCAGGTGCTTGGTAAATATTTGTTAGATGAGTGAATTGAACTCTCCAAATACAGCCTTCACATGCCACCTTCCTACCCACCCAGGAGGTCAACCAATTCTCAAACCCCACCTTCCTCTGCCACCCTGCAGTTGGACGTTCATGTAGACCCCATCTCCTTCTTTAATCCCAGCCTAATTCTTGGAAACTAACACCATGCTTTTATTCCAACTGTACTGATTCATCTCAAAAGCATGTCTTGGACAATGTGGTTATGAAGCACCCCCTGAATTCACTAATTCTCACCCAAACTTGACAATTCTCTGGCACGACCAGCACGTGCCATCTTAAAACAGGAGTGGAAAAGGTAAACATGTGGATGATGAAAATAAAGAGAAGGAAGAACCAAAAGGAAAGAGGGAAACAGAAAAGGGAAGGCTACTGGGTTTGAGGTGAACTAAAAACATCTTCCTCTCTAGTTTCATCCTCAACCTCAAGAACCTTGCCAGTGAGAAGAACAATTCAAAATCCACCTATCTCTCTCCTACAGGTCTGGACATGGTTGGCGAGTAAGTTCTCCAGGAGGAATCAGCCCTGAAGCCTTAGAGGTGTCTATGTCCCTCCTCATTTGTCTGCAGCTGTTCCTGTTCCCATTGAGGCTCTTTCTAGAAACTCCTCCCAGAGACTAAGATCCTGAAATTAAATCTCCAAATCTTCTCAGAAAAGAATGTTCTCAGAAAAAAAAAAAAAAAAGAAAGAAAAAAAAAATCCCTGGAGTAAGATTTATCCTGAGAATAAGAATATAGTGTTGTTAGTGAACCTAAGAGTAATTTAGGGACCATTTGGATGATTCTTGGATAATCAGGAAATATTCATGTAATATGTTTAAAGTAATTATATTCTTTTGGAATCATTCCAATTATGACATGAGCTATTGAATAATACAAATAACCCTCTTAAGTTTGAGCTTCTATGATGTCTTGACTTGAAAAGATGCTTCAACATACCTCACTTCTTCCCTTCCTTTCCAACCCACCTGAGTTCCCTCCAGAAATCTAGAGCAGGTTGGGGAGAATAAAATATTTCTTGTCAAATAGTCAATGTATTATTTTTAATTACTGTGGGAATTTGTTGGAAGTGGCAACATCAAGGACAGTAGAGTCAGGTGTGGGACTGGAAAAACACAACCTATTGGAGGTCATAGATCTTGGATTATCTAATTTTTGGAAATTTCTGGATATCTGACTTAGTCCCTGTTCATTAGTTTTAGACATTTTTACGTAACCCAAAGCTATGTTGTTAGCATATCATTAAGTTTAACGTGTCATAAATTCCTGGAACAGCTTTGTTTTATCCTCCTTAATGCCTTTTTTCTTTAGATTTTCCTTTATCTGATAAGAATAATGCCTATTCCAGATATCTATTGGTGCATAACACACGAACCCAAAACTTAGTGGCTTAAAACAACAACTGTTTTAAAATGTGTCCTAATTTTGTAGGTTAGGGATTTGGCCAGAGCTTGGTCACATGGTTCTTCTCTTCCACGTGGCTTTGAGAGAGACCACTGGTGGTATTCAGCTGGTGGGTGGATTGAATTGAAGCCTCCAAAGTGGCTTCACTCACGCTTCTGGTGTCTTAGTAGCGCTAGCTAGAGTTCAGCTGGAATAGTTGATCAGAGTGTCTACACCTGAGCCCTCCAGAGGGATGGTGTCAGGGGAGTTAAAAATCTCCTAGAGCAGTTCAGGGCTTCTACCTTATTAGCTGGAACACCCATGATGGCTGTGCTGACACGACAAAGAGCCCCAAACACAACAGTGTAAAAACAAGGGAAACGTCTATCCAACCTCTCAAAACAGTCCAGAAGAGGCTGTCCAGGACTGGTAGGATGGTTCTGTCCTCTCTGGCTATGCAGTTTCATCTCTGGGTCCAAGGAGGTATTTTATCTCCCTCCAAAGTGAAAAGAAGCTGGGGGAAGGGGAACATCCAATTATTTTAAAGAAATATCTTGAAGGGTCGCTCATCATTTTAGCTCACACACCTTTAAACCTGGCTACTCTTAGCCACAAATGAGGCTTGGGAAAGGTCATATTTGGCTGGAGAGTGCATGCATAGTTAAAGAGACAGAATAATGGAAGAATTGGAGATAGATATTCAATTCTGTGTTTTGATTTTCTATCATCTTTTGGGTTTGTACCACCTCCCACCTGCTCTGGGGCCCTGATTATAATAGGCCATGGACAGGTACCAGCCCAAGGCCCTGGTGATTAGGGGTCACCATGGTACATGACTGTAACTCCTTTCTTCTTCTTCTTTTTTTTTTTTTTTGTAGAGACAGAGTCTCATTTTATCGCCCTCAGTAGAGTGCTGTGGTGTCACACATGTATAAGCACAGTTCACAGCAACCTCCAACTCCTGGGCTTAGGCTGTTCTCTTACCTCAGCCTCCCAGTAGCTGGGACTACAGGTGCCCACCACAATGCCCAGCTATTTTTTTGTTGCAGTTTGGCCAGGGCTGGGTTTGAACCCACCACTCTCCGTATATGGGGCTGGCACCCTACCCACTGAGCCACAGGTGCTGCCCTGTAACTCCTTTTAATGTGTCTACAGGGACACAGAAAAATATATGTTTATTTATTTATTTTGAGGCAGAGTCTCACTCTGTTATCCTGGGTGGAGTGCTGTGTCATCATAGCTCACAGCAACCTTAAATAACTGGGCTCAAGTTATCTTCCTGCCTCAGCCTCCCTCCCCGCCCCCCCAGTAGCTGGGACTATAGGTGCCAGCCACACTGCCTGGCTGGTTTTTCTATTTTTAGTAGAGAAGGGGGTCTCTAACTCCTGAGCTCCAGCAATCCACCTGCCTCAGCCTCCCAGAGTGCTGAGATTACCAGCATGAGCCACTTTGCTGGGCCCAAAAGACACTTTTTATGGTAGTTTGGTAGAACCTTGATTTTGATTTTTGTTGTTGTAGGTTTCTTTTGCTTATCAGGCTGGGCTGTGGGGCCAGTATGCTAACTACTTAGCTATGGAAGCCAGCTTTGATTTTGTTTTTATTACAATTACAGTAACCAGATGTGCCCAGAACATTCCAAGTTTCAGCTCAGAGATTCCCTCATCCCAGGAAAGCCCATAGTTCCAGGCAAGCAAGGCAGCTGGCCACCCCTGGGCACAAAGGGCCCTTGTATACCACCACCACACACAGCCTAAATCATAGTGCTCCAGTTCTGGGATAGGCTTCCTGGGGGGGGTCCTTATTCCTTGTGGACTTCTGTAAATGAAAATGATCCCAGCAAGACGAAATGCTTTGTCCCAAACCAGCCAGCTCACAACGATAAGGCATTGGGCCCTTTTTTTCAGATGCTGATCTTGGAGGGCTTCCCAGGTGTGTGCTTTAACATTCCACTATCTTTCCTTGGATAGCCTGAGAGGGTGGGCACTTGCTGTCCTTCCTTCCACATCAAGCTCTCTGATGCTGGAGTATGAGGGGTGTGAGAGGTCACAGGGCTCTCTCTTCTCTACAGTGCACCACCCCATGCTGAAAGGAGCACTGAGGCCATGGCCCTCTGCTGGACAGCACAGGTGGAGTCAGAGACCACCCAGCATGGTACATTCATCAAGGTCCCTTTTCAGGGTATAAGAGTTGGTACAGCTCACATTCAAGCTGCTCTCCTACAGTTAACAAAAGTGTCCCACAAACCCCCAAACCTGAAGCAATTTATCAATTGCTAGTTGCTAAAAGCCAGCCACCCCTCCTTTGATGCCTTAAACAGTGACAGTTCAAACAAATTTCATGCAAATAAAATATGTCAGCCTCCTGCCCAAACCCTCCCAAAGGCTTCTCGAGGCAATCAGAGAGTTCCTGCATCACTTAGCAGCTTACCAGGCCTGAAATCCCCTAGCCCAGGCCTACCTTTTCCCCTTTGTGTTATTTTGTTTCAGAACTTCCCTCTAACCTTCCCATTGCATACATTTTTCATATTCCGTTCCATCTGCCTGGAAGTTTGTTCTTCCCGCTCTTCCCTGATGCTGAACTATTCCTGGTTCAAGGTAGACATTTAGGTTAAAACACAGTTGTAAACCGCTTCAAAGGCAGTGGAACTGTTTGATATCATCCTGCAATGATGGATACATGTCACTGGACATTTGTCAAAACCCACAGAACATACAACACTGACAGTAAACTCTGATGTAAACCCATGGACTTTGGATGATAATGACGTGTCAGTGTAAGTTCAGCAACTGAAACAAATGTCCCACACTCAAGGGATATTGGCAGTAGGGTAATATGTGCTCGAGAGGGGTAGGGGTGTATGGGAACTCTCTGTGCTGTACACTCAATGTTGCTGCGAGCCTCGAACTGCTTTATAGAAAAAAGCATATTAAAAGTAATGTAGAATACTCAACAAAAGCTTAGCATGATAAAGAAGGAATAATTTAGAACATGATATTGAAAAAGTTTTGTTCATTTGAAATTCAAATTTTACCAGGCATCATATATTTAAGCTGTCTACCCTATTCAGACAACCCACTTTAAAATAATAATGGGTTAAAAAATATTGAACAGCAGACTCAATTTTTATTGTTTTCTTTTTGTGGAGATGGAATCTTGCTATGTTGCCCAGGCTGACACAAAGCACCTGGGCTCAAGCAATCCTTCACCTCAGCCTACAGACAATACACCACTATGCTGGAGAAATCACGACTTATCACCCAAAAGGGGCTGAAAGTAGGAAAACACAGAGAAATTAGGAGAAAGATGTTCATCAACCACCCATTAAAGTCATGAAAAAGAGCAATAAAAACATGAAAGACAGAGGAGAGGGTGTAGAAAGACACAAAGTTGCCCACCAGGATAAGGATGTTCTTGGTGGCTCTAGACTTTGGTGAGACTCTGGGGGACATCTTGGTTCTGTGGATGTGCTGGCCCCACTGCTTGTGCCTTGGTAGGGTGAGAATCATGGAACCACTGACCCAGACGATGAGCACAGAACAGGACACTTCTGGGAACACTATCACTGCCATGTAGATGAACCCACTGACCTTCCCATGTCTGCAAGAGAACAGTGGCCCTAGTGTCTTTTCCTTGTGATGTTTTCGCTGACCCATTTGCCTGAAACATACAGCCCACATACAGGGAAAAAAAGACGCACCACCAACTGTAAAGTCCAACAAAGGGAAATAGAGCTGCCAATGTACCTGGGAGCTTTTAACTTAAGATTCTTCCACCTAGAGTTCATGGGGCTGATTGTGATGGCCTGGAAGACACTCAAGAGACAGGTGGTTCCAAGGGCCACTCTCCTGTCCACTCTCTGAATATACAAAAAAAGTTCACATTTAACACCATTAAAGATGTGTGTCTGTCCACCTGCTGCTATGGTTTGGGGAACTCTTTTGGAAAGAAGGACCAAGCAGTTTGCTATAGTCAGGCACTTGAGGGTCAAGTCTGTGTGTCTCAATCTGCATTCAGCAAGGGAAAGGAAGAGATAATGTTGGAAAGAAGGGAGGAATTGCCCAGGAGTCTGAATGTAGAAAATGACAAGAACATCACTCTTACTGCCACATCTCTGGAGGCTGTTCCATCCTGCAGCACATTTTTCATTAAACTGTAGCAACAACCATTTCTCTGATCAGAAAGGCTCATTGTAGAGTTTTGACACCAAGAATAACTTTGGTGGTGAGTACTCATGTGATTGCTGAAATTTTTCAGGGGCAGGTGGAGATGGGAAGAATCACCCACACATTTCATGGGGACATCAGCTCTAAGACAGAGGTGATGATAACCTGGGGAAGCAGTGGTCAGTGAGAGATAGGAAGAAAAACACAAGAAACACACACATTCCTTGTAACCTGAAATTTATCTTGGTCATGTTGGAAAAAAGAAAAACATCAGTCATCACTCACATCGTAAAACAAATCAATTCTGAATGGATTGTTGGTCTAAGTGTTTCAGATACATAATAATCATCTTAAGGTAAAAGAGTATTTCTGTGCAAATCAAAACTACTTTGAGATATCACCTAACCCCAGTAAGAGTAGCCCACATAACAAAATCCCAAAACCAAAAATGTTGGCATGGATGTGGAGGAAAGGGCACACTTCTACACTACTGGTGGGAATGCCCACTAATATGTTCCTTCTGGAAGGATGTTTAGAGAATACTTAGAGATCTAAAAATCGACCTGCCATTCGAGCTTATAATTTCTCTACTAGGGTTATACCCAGAAGACCAAAAGTCACACTATAACACAGACATCCCTCAGAATCCGCGAACATATATTCACGGTATACCTCTGATAAAGGAATAATAACCAGAATCCACAGAGACCTAAAATTTAATACAACCAAAAGAACACGTGACACAATATCAGGTTGGGCAC
>CAUYPK010030019.1:0-45466 GCA_963574355.1 Loris lydekkerianus
GCTGACCCTTAAAATGACATATTTATAAAATTAAACAAGTTTGGCAAGGAGAAAATGGTACATCAGATTCAAATAAACATATATTCTTCTTAGTAAAGTATCTCAAGAATGGAAGAAAAGTATCCAATGTACTCAGCCCTAGCATGAAACTAATTTTTGGCTTTCATACGAAATCTATAACCCAGTTATAACCTAAGAATATAGGGAAGAGGGAGAGGGAGGGGAGAGACGGAGGAGGATGGGTGGAGGGAGGGTGATTGGTGGGATTAAACCTATGGTGCATCTTATGAGGGTATATGTGAAACTTAGTAAATGCAGAATATAAATGTCTTAACACAATAACTAAGAAAATGCCAGGAAGGCTATGTTAACCAGTGTGATGAAAATGTGTTAAACGATCTATAAAACCAGTGTATGGTGCCCCATGATCGCATTAATGTACACAGCTATGATTTAATAATAATAATAATAATAAAATACAATGCACAAATGTAAATGTTACCAGGTCCCAAACAGATATTCCCGGGCACGGCAGGAGTATGTTCTTCAGGATGTAAATCATATGTAGGATTTTATCTGTTATGCCCATCATCTGTCTCTGAAAAAGTTATACCAACTGTGTTGTTTTCTTCTTTTGTTTTTCCTGTTTTAAAGCAAATTTGAGACATGTCTTTCATCCCTACATAATTCCATATATATTTTTAAAAGTGACATTTTCTTATACAACTTTGTGCCATTATCACCTCTAAAAAATTATCAACAAATTTCTCTAATTACTATGACTTCTTAACCTCACATAAAAAAGAATTCTTACTTTTATTTAAAAAAAAAAAATAGCTAGAAAGTTTGGGTTTTTTTTGAAACAGAGTCTCACTATGTTGCCCTCCTTAGAGTGCCATAGTGTCACAGCTCATAGCAACCTCAAACTCCTGAGCTTAAGCAATTCTCTTGCCTTAGCCTCCCAAGCAGCTGGGACTACAGGCACCTGCCACAAGGCCCGGCTATTTTGTTGTTGTTGTTATTGTTGCTGCAGTTGTCGTTGTTGTTTAGCAGGGATGGGCCAGGTTTCAACCCGCCAGCTTTGGTGTATGTGGCCGGCGCCTTATTCACTGAGCTATAAAGTATTTTTATGTCACCAGAGGCTTGGATGGCAGATGTTTTTCCTACTTATTAATTTGGCAGGAGAGTTTCCTTTAAGCAGGGGCACAGATTATTAATGTTGGGTCTCAATTTAGCTTTTTTTTTGCCTCTAAACTATGTATAGGGGACTCATTCAACTCTCCCCAGCTTCCCACATCCTCCCTTGTCCTAATAAATGTATAAATTAAGCTATTGACCTGCTGGACTTATGAAGGCTTTTGCAGTGTGAGACAACTCTTCTGTGTATTTTCCTTGGCCAGCTTCTGGGTGGGGAGGCTAAAGACCACTGCAAGGCTTGTGGAGAGGAGCCACACACCAGGGAAAGCTGGCACTGAGCTAGCAGGATCAGCGGGAAGAGATGGGAGACAGGGAGCAGAGAAACTACCAGAGGCAATGTTGGAAAATCACAGAACAGTATCTACTGCCATCTCTTTCATAAAATATATAAAACAAAAATAACACATAAACGTAAAGAAAGCCCAATGGATTGTGTTTTCTTTCTACCCAGATTGGATCACTGTTAACATTTTTGTTTTGATACCAACTATTAAAAATGGATATGTTTTAAATAAAACTTGGATTGTACATAATATCTTGATATATATTTTATTTTCTCACTTTACACTATATTAGGACTATTTCCACATGTCTTTAAATATGTTTCCAAAACAATACTTTTTATGGTTGCATAGTATTCTAATTTATCGGTATACCATACATTCAGATCACTTATATTTTATTACCATTAATTAAAAATGCTACCATTAATATCCTTGTCCTGAATGTTAGAATGTATCTTTCATTATATCTTTATGATAAATTCGGAGAAGTAGAATTACTAGGTGAAAAGATCTGAACATGTTTCCAATTGTCCTCCAAAAACTAGTTCCAATTTATGTGGTAACTAAAAATGTATAAATGAACTCATTTCCCCATAACAGTGCCAACATTAGTATTGCTATTTTTTCCCTTTAATCTAACAATTTAAAGCACATATATGGCATCATTCCCCACCCCCCACCGCACTTGGTTCATATCTCTTGAATCTTTGTATCCTTGACTATTTCATCGCTCTACATCAAAAGAAAGGGTAGTGATTTTGCTTGCTCTCTCTAGCTCTTGTCTAGCTGCTGGAAGTTGTGCTATAGCTTCGAAAGCAGCTGGGCTAGGTCAGTGGAATGCTCTGAGTTGCAAATTACTTTCCTAGATTATTTGTGAGGCTGAGACAGCACATGAAACACCCAGACTGCAAAAACATCACTAGTTGTTAATGGCCAAGAATGGCACGTTTTCAAACATCTAATATAGAACTAGTAAATTCACACATGTATTTTTACCTTTTATTCTAAAACCTGGTTTACTATATGAGCGTTAGATTTGCTGCCTAATTTGGACTAATACTCTATACTTTTCCCCATAGACACAAGAATTAAATAGTATTACTCTTCAGGTGGTTTATGCATCTTGTGTAACTGCATGCATAATATTGTATATATGTAAAATTGTGAATATTTTTCTTGGGATGAAGTCCAGAGCTTTAATGTTCTCAAAGGAGCCCATTAAAAGATTAAGAATCTTTAGTATGGAGAAAATTGTAAGGGGTTATGACTGAAATGTCTGCAGTGGCCATGCAGATAATATAAAAGAGTGAGGTAGATAAGGCATTAGGCAATAGGGAGAAGTGGGGACTGTGGCATCCTCAAATGCATTAGCTCCAACTAAACGCAGTAATTGTGTCTTAGCTCCAGACCACTGCTGGTATAGAGAATCATGGGTCTAGTGTCAGATCTCAATTTTCTTCAGGGAGAGCCAGAAATCTGGAGATTATATATAATTTTCTAAATTTTAAATGCTTACGACAATTTAAAGCTAAACAAACATTATCTGGGACAACCAACTGGTTTGCTGCTTTGTTCGTCAAGCTACTGGACTTAAAGGAACCAAATATTTGCAAACGTGATTAAATACAGACATAAAAATAATTAAATGCCTTCTTCAGATTTCTTATAAACTAGAACACCAAGAAAATTTAAGAAAAAAGCTACAGAGGGACTCAGTTTGGCCTTTGGCACTTGGGAAGTTCAATGGCCAATGTTGCTCTTCAAGCAATGCAGTTGCTGGAGGCAGCAGATCCTGACACCCACCCTCCCTTTCCCTAGCTCATGCCCTATACTCCATAAGGATCAGTGCCAGGCCTTTCAGTGCTAGTGGAGAAAAATGTCCTAGCAGAAGGTATGTGAAGACCCCTTACTGCATGTTTACATATAACCTTGATTTCAAACTGACAACACTAGTGATTGTTATGCCACATTTTTCCAATTGTCAGAATCAAGATAAATACAAGAAACTATGAAAAACGCAGAGAGAAACTTGAACTCAGATGAATGACACTTTTGTAAACAAGCTTAATCTCTATCTCTAGTTTGTTTTCATAAGAACCTGTAATATCACGATCAATAAAGAAAATATCGTTTTCAAATTTAACTATATTGCGTGTTCATATTTTAAAACACCAGGCTTTTAAAATACAGCACACACCTGTATTAAAACCTTTCTGGGAGGTTGGGCCGCTGGGCCCCATGGCAGCCAACCTTCCAGGGCAGGTATGTAGCAAGTCCTGAGGTTTATGGGGCAGCAGAAGTGGGTAAGGAGTAGAGGGGAGAGGGATCCTGCAGGCAGCTGCAGAGAGGTGATGGGTGGGACAGCTGCAATGGGAAACAAGTGAGTGCCTACAGAGAACTGAGCAAAACTGACAACCACATTTTTCTTGAGGATGCTAGCTGATGCTGCTGTGACCAAATAAATGTGCTTTTTGTTCCTTCTGTGCCCTAGATAGCATTCTATGTATATGCTTGAAAATGGCGTCTTCCTCCCAAGTCATCACATACTTGGTTGAATGAAGATTCGAGCTATGGCAGGCAGTCCTGTAGGCACAGCATGACAGAGCTAAGCTACTTTGAGAATAATGAAATCTCCCCACCCAAGTGGAGGAGTGGGGTTGGGGAGAGGGAGGTATCTAGTGTATTTTGATTTTTCTCGTAATTAGAAAAGAACAATGTAGGTAAAGGCTTTTAAGTAATCATGGAGAACACCCATTTTGCAAGGTACCTGTAATCATGCTGGATATAATTAAGGGCAAAATGATGAGTTTCAGCATCCTCATTAGAATTTCTCCAGGAAAAGCAAAGTAGAATTTCTCCAAATTTGAGAGCTTGCTGTGTTCTCGAACCAAGACTCCTATGGTAATGCCTAAGAAAACCGAGAGTTGGAAACAAGAAAAGAAGAACATTGTTGAGTTCTCCTGTACACATTTTGATGGAATAATACCAGAAAAATGCAATGGTAAATAATCTCCCATGAGTCTATAAAATTTTGACTTTAAAAAAGTTGTATTTTAATAGAGAAGGAGCAGAAAGTCCACATTATTCAGTAAATCTGTAAAAAGCACTTTTTTTTTTGAAGTTTTTGGCTGAGGCCAGGTTTGAACCTACCACCTCTGGTATATGGGGCCAGTGCCCTACTCCTTTGAGCCACAGGCACCACCCCTATAAAAAGTACTCTTAACACGGAAGCTTTGTTGTCACTTCTTCCCTATTAATTATATTATATACAACAAAGAATGGTATGAAAAGAAAACATCATCTTAGTCAACCCAATATAATCTTTTTTTTTTTTTTTTTGTAGTTTTTGGCTGGGGCCAGGTTTGAACCTGCCACCTCTGGTATATGGGGCCAGTGCCCTACTCCTTTGAGCCACAGGCGCCACCCCCAATATAACTATTTTGTCTTGACGTATTACCTTTATTTTTTTGTCAGCTTACAGAAATATTGTACTTTATAGCTTACAAAACTGTTTCAATTTTTCTCATATTTTTATATTAAGTGCTCCTGTTATGGTAATTTTTATGATAAATATGCTTCCCTCTTTATGCAGTATAACATTTTAATAGCAGCAACATTCTACTGATTTGATATATTTACCACATTATCAAACAACAATGCTCTTTAATTCTTTGCATTCCTTTCAGTGATTTTTAGATAATGACCTGTTCAGGTTTATCTGATCAAGAGATTTTTTTTACAAAGTTTCTGATCCTGTGCACCTTGTATGAGCAGGTTTATAATTACGTGAGTGTAGGACACATTTACTTTTAAGAAATGCTGTACATGCTATGAGTGCTTTCCCTCAACAAGATGCCTACATGAAATCCTTCAGCTGTGTGAACTTTTGATAACTGAAAATCACACATTTTTAATCTCTCTTCTTTAATCTAACGGCCTTACCCACCCGTCCCCTCAATACACGCGCCCCTTTTTAAAACCAAGAAATAAATA
Source organism: Loris lydekkerianus (assembly GCA_963574355.1). NCBI lineage: Eukaryota > Metazoa > Chordata > Mammalia > Primates > Lorisidae > Loris > Loris lydekkerianus. The sequence goes on from CAUYPK010030019.1 coordinate 5,475, forward strand.
AGTTGGGATGCCGTCTACATCTTTTTCCTCTCATCATCCCCTGATGGGTGACCCTCTAATTGGAAATGAAATGACTAAAGGTCAGGAAGATTCAAGGAGAATATCGCCAGATATGCAAATTCATAGGCTAAAATAACGTGTTTGTGAAAACCCAGAGTTGTTTGGGCACAGTTAAAAACTCTCAGGCAATGAAAAGAGATATGAATTATAATCAATAGTAAGAATTTCATTTAAATTAAGATATCTTTCTGATGTTCACTAGTAGACCAAACAGATGAACCTTCCAAGATACGTCTTTCATAATAACCTTATCCTTAGCTTAATTTTATTTTCCTACATATTCGACTTTTGCCTTAATCTCTTTATTTTGTGCTACAGTACTAAATGCATTTCATTATACACTACTGAATCATCAATGCACAATCTGAAATCATTTTAGGAACAAACATATACACATAAACATTTCCCAAAATGTAGCTAAGATAAAGACAAACAAAACGCCTCTATTATCTCCTATTTGGTTCATATTTTAAAAGCTAGTGTTAGAGACTCCTGCATGGTTAAGAACATCAAGATATTTTAAGTAAATTCTGAAAGCTTGATGCACTTACTTCTTGCTGCATAAACTGCCTGTGTTCAGCCATTCTATATGAACACACCTGTATTATGCTGTAAGGATACTCTGTAATGCTCAAGGATTTAAAAAACAAACATTTTCTCTCATACTGTTTAGACTACTTTAAGAAATTTTTGTCTCCTATGTCAAAGGAAGCTCAGTATGTAAAAATAAAGATGTGTCTGTGCTCAAAAACCAGCCATAAAAGCACTCTGTTGAGTAGCAAAAGAACCCCATGTGCCCTGATCTTACGGTTTATATTACTAATGATTAACTGTGCCTTTAATCATCTCCACCCCCAAATGAAAGCAGGGCAGTTAGAAAAGAAACGTACTTGCTATTTTTCAGCCTTTGGCCAGATGTGGGAGTTGCCAGGTGGGGTAGTTTGAAGGAATTAAAGGTGACGTGCACAATGAACAGGTTACTGTATTTGGCAATAAACACTCTCTATCAAGGCTCTTCTCAAAACTGAGTACCAGAAATTGCTCTCTAGTATTTCTCTCTTTTCTTTTTTTGATGAAAAGAATAGAAATGCCAACCTAGTGCTGGAAAAGCAGTTGGGGGATTCAGAAATGTTATCCTGAGACCCTCAAGAACAAGAAGTGGCTGGTGAATGACCTCACCCAGGAGTTACACCTTGTCAATGGGGGTGCTTTATCTTGGTCTCCAACGAGTACGGAAATAGCAGATTCAGGACAAGGAAAATCACTGGAAGAAATTTCAGGTCCCCAGATGAGGTCAGGATCTCACAGGGCACAACCCATTCTTACACATTAACAGAGTCAGAACTCTGGACTGGATTAAGGACTGTGGAGAGGTTCCCAAAGCCCAAGGCTTCTGGGAAGACCTGTCTTCCTGAGGATGTGCAGGCCCAGCCCACCTGGTAGAGCCACTCCTAGAACTAGGGAAGGTGAAGGTCAAGAACCTCCCTGAATGGTATAATTCTACATAGGACTTTCGCAGGGCCAACAAGGAGTTTTCAAAAGTAAAGTAGTCACCTGGACCCCTGAAGTCCCCCAGTGGTGGACCTAGGACACTATTCCTGGACCTCCTCCTTCTTCTGCCAAGCAAGATAATCCCAAGCAGGAACAGGGGTAGCTGGGGAAGAACGCTGTGGTTAGACAAGCAGGCTCATCTTGTGGTTCCATCGCTCGTGAGGTGTGTAACCTGAACCATGACTTCAACCTCTCCTACTGGCAAGTGGGGGGGAAAGGGCTGGGTTAGTTGCCCTGGGTTAGTTGAGGTCTTTTTAATGTCCCAGATGCTATGATCACCTCTGAGCTTTTGTTTTCTCCACTTTAAAATGAGATCACACGTTCTCAGTTCCAAAGAAAGTGTACAAGTCTTTTCCAGCTTTTATGCCAAACCTAAGTATGTTGGTAAAATAGGCAAGAAAAGAAACACAGGTGGAGAACAACCAAGACCTCAGCTAGGGAATCTTCAAATTCAAGTTCAAAGATGCAAGTTTAAAATAGAAGATGCATAAAATGTCATCTCTTCATGCTCTGGTTGTTTTAAAAACCTGACGGTGCAGCAGCCTTGTCTCAGAGGTTCTGAGGTGACTCATTCTTTATTTCTAAGTTAATTAAAAAAGTATTGTTCAGAAAGAAGCAATACTAGAATTCAGAAAGAAACAAAAAGTCACATATAGTATCATTACATCAGCTTATCTTACCGCCCCTCTCCCATTTTTTCCCAAGTCTTAACTGATCCTTATTCTTATGCACACACACTTTTTCAGTTATAAAACAAAGCTGGAAGGGTAGTTGAATTGCATGTGACTCAGACTTATGAAAACAGTATTGTTCCTGCTTAGGGATATGTGCAGAAAAGAGATTAAAATCTTCAGTGGTGTTTTCAATCAAAGCTCTAGAATAGTTCTCCACTACACAAACAAATTTTAGATCAATTAAATAAAGAATTATTGGAAAAGGAAAATATTTTTAAATATCATGTTAGTAGTTATCTAGCCTCACTATTATGCTAGGCACTATTTTAAGCATTTAACTATGTGCCTTTTTGCCCTTTGGGAGGTAGTCTAAGATAAACATTGATGATGACAAAGTAAGTACTGGATGAGTATTTTTTAACAAATGACTATGTGCAGATGCTGGATAAATGGCAATATGGTTGCTCTATCCCGTCTTTGCACTGTAATATGTTTGTGACCATCTCTCATCTTTTTCTCCCTCCCTAAAAAGCGAGTAGCTCCACCAATCCAAGCTCTTCACAAGAAACTTTGGCTTAAAAAACAGATGTCGGATTCTGTAAAACTTTTTATTTTTTTGTTTCCAAATCCTTAAACAAAGGATTTACTATACTAGCAATACATCATCACTGCTCTACTGGAAATAAATATAAGTACAAAAATTCATCTATAATTCACCAACTCAAATTCATACAAGGTAAAAGTTGTTCTTGTCTTTCCATATACTATGAAGGTTAACCAGAATAGTTAACAATATCAAGCACATTCTATACATTAGGCCCTTCAAATAAATTATCACTTGTAATTATTTTTAATTAATTAATTAATTTTAATTTATTTGAGACAGAATCTTACTCTGTTTCCCAGGCTAGAGTGCAGTGGCATCATCACAGCTCATAGCAACTTTAAATTCCTGAGCCAAGCCATCCTCCTGCCTCAGCCTCCCAAGTAGCTGGGACTACAGGTACATGCCAACACACTTAGCTAATTTTTTTATTTTTTGTAAAGATGGGGTCTCGCTCTTGGCTCAGGCTGGTCTCAAACTGTTGGCCTCAAGTAATCTTCCCACCTAAAATGCTTGGATTACTGGCATGAGCCAAGGTGTCCCGCCTCTTGTAATTTTTAATGGCTATGTAACTATTAGGGATTTGGGGGTAATTTTTAAATTAAGATAAAATTCCCATGACATAAAATTTGTCATTTTAAAGTGGGCAGTTCATTGGCTTTTAGCACATTCACAGTGTTGCACGATTATCACCATTATCTAATGCCAGAACATTTCCATCACCCCCCAAAGAAACCCCATTTCCCCCTGCAAGGGCTCCTACTTTTCGTCTTCTTTGATTTGCCTGATCAGGCATTTCACATAAACGGAACCATACAACACATGGTCTTTTGTGTCTGGCTTCTTTTACTCCGTATAATGTTTCAAGGTTCATCTATGGTGTGGCATACAAGTGTTTTCTTATTTTTTAAGTATTTTTCATTTACCATTATATCACGAGCATTTCCCCCACACTAAACATCTCCATCTTTTTACATGTGGATGGACTTGCTTCTTGACCATTAAACGTTTCAATTCTTGCCAATTTTGTTGAATGTTGCTGACTTTTCGTTACAACTAAAGGAGGCAAGCATGAACTATGATGCATTTACAGGTGTATAGGAAGAAAGTGCATTAAGCATATTCTTTGTAGTATCTAAATTCAAATGAAATCAATAGTTAACTAACATTTGTTAACATCCAACTATATGCCAAGCACTACGTACAGTGCTAGAGGATTTGAAAGGGAGGAGGTAAAAAACCACAATTTTGTTATTGCTATAAGAAATGTTTTCCTACGTGGATGACTCTGTCCATTATCAATAGGAAATGTGGTTTGCACTGTTATGTCAATAGCACTGATTGTTTGCACTGAGTCATCTTTCCCTTTTTGTCTACCACCCACGGTTAAGAATTTAGTCTGACTCAGGAAGAAAGTCGATTTGATGAGGATCTAACAGGTTTCTCTAGGGAAAGGATTTAGGTTCACAGGAAGCTTGATTTGATGAGGATCTAACAGGTTTCCCTAGGGAAAAGATTTGGGTTCACAGGAAGCAGAGCTTCTCTCTGGCATATTACTGTGCTAAGCCAGCTCCTATGTGCCCATTGTGACTGCTGCTTCTCTCAGGAGCGGCTCCTAAATCAAAGAGTGCATTTTTATTCTGCATCATTACCACTTAGTTGTGCTTTCAATGCTTTGATAAATTAGTTGTCCATATTAGAGGGTTTTGACAGTCTAATTATCCAGAATTCTGAGTATCCACAATATTCTCTTGTCCACCATGTCAGACATCAGAACTTGTTATATTATGGAATCTAAAAGGAAGGGTTGGTCCCTCTTCTGGGTATGTTCCCCATCCCTTCCTTTCCTTCTCCCTAAACCTCCTCCTTTCTGTCAATCCAAATAAAAACAAGAGTAAGATAAGGGAAGGAATCAGGTCATTCCCTTTCCCTTATTCATGGTGCATTTTTAGGAAGGCATTAAATATTCAAGTTACTCTCTCAGCCTATTTGGTCTAAATAAATAAGAAAATTCATGCACAAAATGTGTTTCATTGTCCAACTCTACTCTCTCAAAGCAGTCATCTTGCAAACAACTTAGAACTCTAAAAGGGACCAGGCACACAGACTGTGAGCAAAACAACCCTATTGCAGTAAAGTAACCAACCAAATATACGTCTAAAAAAAGAGAGCTCCATTCTGACAATGGCAGAGGCTGCTTCTTATCTACTTCATCCTTCATTTCTCCCTAAACCTGTTATCTGCAGAGTCATCTATTTGTGCAGACGTAGGTTCATTATCCCACTCACTGGTAAGTATCAAACGTTTGTCCAACACCTACACAAACAGGTATTGTGGCACACTGTGCCATGCACTCTGCCCTCAAGGAGTCACCTCTGAGAGGCAGACAAACCATTTTAACACAAGGGTAAGAGAGTTAGCAGGGAGGCAAAAGTCTCTTCAAGAGGGTAGAGAGGCCCAGGGAAAAGGGGAGATAGAGTTAGTAAGACTGGAAAAAAAAAAAAAAAAAGAAAAGGAGAAAAGAAAAGACATTTCAGAAAGAACACTGCAAATACTTGGGAGTTTGGAAACTGTGGCACATTTGGACGCCTTCAAGCAATTTAGTATGACCCGTGATTAGGTAGGAGGATGGGAAACTGAACAAGTAAGAAGCAGCAGATGGTGAAGGACCCCTTACCCAAGCTAGGGATTAGAAGTTGACCCTGAAGACAGTGGGAAGCCACCGAGGAGTTGTCAATTAGAAAGCAGGAGTAAATTCTGCAGGCAGGGACACCAATTAGGAAGCCGTTGCTGGGCTTCCAGGTGAGAGCTGCTGAAGAGTAGAGAAGACATGAGGAAGAAAGCAGCACTCAGGAATTCCTGCTGGTTATCTAGCTTGGGCAACATGGTGAGTGGTGATGCCCACCACAATGTGGGATTTGGGTCATTCTGGAGAAGAATGATGAATTCACTTTTATATGGGACACTGAGGGGAAGATGCTTAATGAACAAAGATACATCAGTAGAGAACATAGGAAAGAGATGTGGGCAAGGCATGTTGATACAGGTGGCAGTGACACCAAGGCATCTGAAGAGGTGACAGCAGGGAAGCCAACTCAGAGGGCACAAGGAGAAACATGACCTGTTAAAGTCAGGTCAAAGATCTGGCATCATTTCTGTAAATCAGAACATCAGCCGGTTTTGCGTCTTCTCACCTTCTTAAACCATAACACTCTTGAACAATAAGAAAATCTAGGGCAGTGCCTGTGGCTCAAAGGAGTAGGGCGCCAGCCCCATATATGGGAGGTGGTGGGTTCAAACCTAGCACCCCAGCCAAAAACTGCAAAAAAAAAAAGAAAAAAGAAAATCTACCTTGTATTTCTAATAAACATCTTGATTATTAAGTATCTTGTTCCCAAAGATGCCTTTCCTTGAGGGAACTCCCACCAATTAGCACTATGACCACATCATGACCCGATGCATCAAAGTGTCCATTCTCTTAATACACCTAGCACCAGCAGAGACCAGACTAGAAAGTGTAAAAGAGACTTTAGAAAAACCTAGGGAATGACAAGAGGGAAATAAACATAAAGGGTCACATACTTAGGGTAAACTAGGTAACAAGATGCCAGAACTCATTCATTCTTGGCGGTGATCCCAATCAGAAAGCCTTCAGGTGTGCTTCTGGTCCTTCTCCAGGAATAGCTTCAATGCCTACATACTCTAAAGGTCAAGTTCAAATTCCTACTTCTTTTCAAAAGACTCACCACTTCACCATGACACATACTCAGAACATCTACTCCTTCAAGGGGGTAAACCCCACAGTACCCCTTTGAAACAACAACATGACATCATGGTCTCAAATTTCAAACTCCAAATGGGGGAGACATTTGCACACACATGAGCGTTTTGTGAGTGCTGTCATATCTACTTGTTGTATAGGCTTAGAAACAATTTCTGTGGATCTTTTGTAGGAATTTTATCTAAAATGAAAGCCTGATGATCTCAATCAAAATTGTGTTCCAAGAGAAGGTTGAGTAAGATAGTAAATGTAACACACCGTAAGATTCTAGTTTACTGATCACAGAGGTTCAGATAAAATGCGATTAATCAATACCATAACAAAACCAGCACTGTTTGTAGAGAGCTTCAGTTTACAAACTGTTTTCACACAGCTGGGTAGATGTATCTACTGTATTTGTTTTCTATTGTTATGTAACAAGTCATAAATGTAGTAGCTTCAAAAAACACACATGTATTATCTCAAAATTTCTGTGGGTCAGGCACCTGGGCACAGCTTCACTAGGTCCTCTGCTCAGGGTCTCACAAGGCTGCAAGTCAGGTGTCAGCCAGGCTGCATCCCTTTCTGGAGCTTAGGCTCTCTTCCAAGCTCCTGTGGTTGTTCCCAGGACTCGCTGCCTTGGGGCTGCAGGAGTGAAGTCCCTGATTTCTTACTGGCTATCAACAGGGGCTGCTCTCTCAGCACCTAGAGGCCCCCACTGTTCCTTGCCATGTGGCTGTCTCACACAGGGAGGCTCATCTCTCCAGAGTCAGCAGTAGAATGTCTTCAGGTGGGCCCAGGCTTTTTTAAGGGCCTTCACCAGATCAAGTCTGGCCTAACCAGGATACTCTCTCCTTGTTGGTAACCTCAAAATCATCTGAGTAGGGACCCTAATCACATTTGCAAAATCCCATCACCTTTGCCACATAACATAACCTAATGACAGAATTGAAATCCCATCATATTCACAGTTAAAGGGAGGTCCTATTAGCATGTATGCCAAGGGGTGGGAATCTTAGGGATCATCTTAGAACTGCCCACCGCACCTACTTTACTTCCCTCCCCACAACTTAGCCACACAGAGTAAAACCCTCCTGCAATACTGGCATCAACTTTATTTCCTGACAATTTTGTTGGAATTCTATTGCATGCATCGAACCTGAATTGTTAATTTAAAAAAAAAAATACTTTAAAAAAGTATTTTTCTGCAATATTTCAAAGAAAGCCCGCCATCTAGACCAGTGTTTTTCAACCTTTTTTTATATCATGGCTCACTTGAACCTATAAGTGAAACTTCCATGGCACATTTAAATTATGTTGATCACACACAAAAAAAAAGAGTAAAAAAGAAGAATGTATTCATTATACTCTGAACTTCTTTCAAAAATAATTTAATTAATGATCTTTAAAAATTTTCATGGCACACCTAAGATCTCCCATGGCACATCAGCGTGCACCAGCTCACCAGTTGAAAAGTCACTCACTGAGTAAATCTCTAGCACAGTGGTTCTCAAACTTCCTAATGCCGCCTGACCCTAGCCGTTGCTAGCAATAAAAATAATTTTATGGTTGGGGTGTCACCATAACATGAGGAACTGTTTTAAAGGGTCGCCGCATTAGGAGGTTGAGAACCACTGCTTTAGGATTTTACCAAATTTTTTACAGATTTTTTTTGCCCCAAATAAATCATTATGGTTCAGAGTCCGTCCTATGTCCCCCATTTCTAATCTTTTTTTTTTCCCTCTTCACAGCTATAATCACTATTTTGAACATTCATTTTGTCTCATAAAAAAAAAACATTCATTTTTGTCTCATAAAAAAAATGTGTCTCTATTCATTAAAATATATTATGCTATTTGTGTTTGAAAATCTGACTTATATAGTATCAGTTTGAATGTATTCGCTTGAGTTTTTTTCATTGTGTTTTGAGATTTATTAATTTGAATACAAGTAAGTCTAGCTCATTTAACATGCTATTAAGTACTCCAGGCCACATTCCCTATTTTCTGCGTCTCTAATAATTTCTTTGTAATATTTTTTTAGGTTTACTCTGTTCTTTTTCTAACTTTTTGAGTTGATTGCTTAGCCCATTAGCTTTGTTTTCTTTATTTGATATGTGCATTTAAGACATTTCCTCCTAAATCCTGCCCGGGTGTCCCACAAATTATTATATAGTATTTCCACTGTTGTTCAATTTTAAATGTCTTATAACTTCTTTTGTGATTTCTTTGTTGAACATAAACTCTTCAAAAATACACTTTTCAGAATCCAAATGTATGAGGACGTGGGGGCTTTTTATGTTTTTCCTCATCTCTCTGTGATGCATTTCAACTGATTTCTAAGCTCTGTCCTGCAGTTTACAAATCCTTACATCAGCTATATTTCCTGGATATTTAATTTATCCACTGAGTTTTAAACCCACTCCAGGTTTCATCATTAGAATTATAGTATCCTGGTCACATTATCATTTTTCCATTTTCCACTAGACGGTGCGTTTTTCTGTAATCATTTAAAACATATTTAGTATACATTCTTTCAGATTGTTGTTATCATCTCCAGTTTTGGAGACATCTATTCTTCTGCTGTGTCCTTTTCTGTGTAGTCTATAATTTTGCATTATAGGCTGGTCTTTTGGGGGGGAGGGGTTGGCTTTTTTGAGTTGTGAGAGTGTCTCTATAGGTTACTTGATTTTGTTGGGCACTTAGGAATTTTAAGCCCTCCAAAATAGTATATTATTATACTATATTATACTATATTATATGATATTATACTATATTATATGATAATAGTATCATATACCGTATATACTCGAGTATAAGCCGAGTTTTTTCGGCACAAAATTTGTGCCGAGTTCGGGTTTTTCGAACAAATTTTGCACAAATTTTGTGCCGGAAAAACTCGGCTTATACTCGAGTATATACGGTAAGTTTTTCAGCTTTGGAAGTCAGCATTATATAGTGATATAAGTTTAGACCACGCACTCAGGGAAGTATAACTCTGGGTTTCAATTTTCTCATAGGTACCCTATTTCCCCCTTACTTTTATCCATGGACAAATGGTAAACTTTCTTGAGGCTTTCCTGAGTCAGTGGGTAGAGAAGAATTTTTCTACTCTTCTTTCTAAGGACAGGGCCTAATTTTGTGGTTCTAGGTTTTATATGAAGGTCTGATTCTTTCTTTCACTCATATGGGCCAACTGCCTATCTCTTTTCCCTTTAGGAATATTAAAATCTCTTTCTCTCATTATTCAGGCCTGCAATTGGGTTTTGCTGTGGTTTGGAAATGGTTTGTCTCTACCAAAATCCACCTTGAAATCTGATCCCCACTGTGAGGAGGTATTGAAGGTGGGGCCTAGCGGGAGGTGCGTGGGTTACAAAGGTGGAGCCCTCCTGTAGGGCTTGGTGCCTTTCTTGGGGTAGTGAATTCTCACTCTGGTGAGATTAAATTAATTTTCACTGATATGATAAAGCCAGGATGGCACTTGGGTTTTGCCTCTTTGCAGATGTCTGCTTCACCTTGGACTATCTCTATCATGTTATGACACAGCACAGAACTCTTCACCAGACAGGAGTGTGAAAGCACAGACACACCCATTAATGCTGACATGGACATAGAGAGGATAAGGCCTCTGTATGTCCATTATCACCTCTACCTGGACTTGCTCCTTCTAATCTTTAAGCCCAGCGTCCTACTACACCTACTTAAGGCCGTTCCAACTCCAGCCTTCCATGGACTCTCCCAGTTCCATCTCTTTTCTTTGGAGACCCTTGAATTTCTTAGCCTACATGACTATGAGCTAAATAAACCTCTTATCTTTATAAGTTACTCAGTCTCAGGTATTCTGTTATAGCAATGCAATACAGACTGAAATAGGTCTAGACCAACATCAGCTCTGGCTTATATTTCTGGCTTTGAGTTCCTTTTTTATATCTGGCACATGGGGATGTTCCTTCACTTCTTTTTAGTTTGGGCTTAACCCTATAATACTTTGTAGGGCAGTGTTATATTTCTACATATTAGAAATGGTAGGAGAATTCACCTTTATTCACTCAACTACCATATTACTAGATGTGACACCATCAATTATTTATTCCTTATCCTTTGCAAAATGTCCCTTTTAAGATGGATAATCGAGTTAACGCAGGTTAACACTGCGAGTTACACAATATATAGGAAAGCTCTTGTTATATCAAGGACATGTTAGATTAAAGTAATCATTGCTTTTCTAAGCACTCCCAGGTAAGATCATGGAATCAATTAGCTAACGATTATTGATGAATGCGGAACTATGGATGGGAGTTGTGAATAATCAAAGAGCCTTTAATATTCATGAAGAAACAATGGAATGTTAAATCACAAGGCATTTTGAAGGAAGAAACTAATTCAGCGGCAGCTCTTCAGGAGGGAGGCTCTGTGGGCAGACTGTTCACATTCTGGCCTTACCACTTTATTAGCTGGGTAATCTTGGGCAACAACTTAGCCTTCAATCTGTGCCTCTGCTTCCTTATTTATAACAATGGGAATAATAAATTATCAACCCCACGGAAGCATTAGGACGTTTAACAATGATATAGTATGTAAAATGCTTAGAATAAAAAGTACCTGGCTCACACAGTAAGTACAGCTAATAAATGTTTGCTATTGTTATAGGCTCTATACTGTTTACAAATTCTTTTTTTTCATGAAACACTTAAATCAGTTTTGGGTCTGGCAGGTAAGCCATGGTTACAGAGGTAAAAAGCAGTAGAGTTAGAAGTTGAGGGGAGAAATTAATATAAAATATTTTCAGTGTAACTCACTAAATTTAGAAAATTCTTCCCTCAGTCAGCTGCATTTATTTTGGTAGAGAAATGTTTGCTTTTAGTCTTTAAATTATGAATTAAAAATGTCAGAGTTGGGCAGCACATCTGGCTCAGTGAGTAGGGCAATGGCCTCATACACCGAGGGTGGCGGGTTCAAATCCAGACCCGGCCGAACTGCAACAAAAAAATAGCTGGGTGTTGTGGTAGGCACCTGTAGTCCCAGCTACTTGGGAGGCTGAGGCAAGCGAACCACCTAAGTCCAGGAACTGGAGGTTGCTGTGAGCTATGTAACGCCACGGCACTCTACCGAGGTGATAAAGTAAGACTCCGTCTCTACTGGGGGGGAAAAAAAAAAAAAAAAAAAAATATATATATATATATAATGTCAGAGTTAAAATTATGATACACAAGAGAGCCACAAATGTTCTGTTTGTTAAGTGGTATACAGATACCACTTGATATCACTGAAATAAAAGTAATACTAGAAGAAAAGGCATTTAAAATTTTTTTGGTGTCTTCTGAAACCATTTCCAATGTGATTCAATAACCTAATTAAATTCTGCAAATATTTACTGTTTGTGTTGGGTCCAGGAGTGGAGTGAAGATATAAAAATGGATGATAAAAGACCCCTTCCCTCAAATGAGGGCTGATTAGAGAACCAACCCAGCAGAGGCAGGAATCAGTGGGGCAACAATGAACAATGGAAGGTAGAAGTAGCAAGCTGTGGGAAGAAAGGGAGAGGGCAAGGAGGACAAAGGAGAGATGGCTGGGGAAGGCTCCAGAGTAAACACAAATAGGTACCTACCTAGGATTTCCATGGAACTGTTTATAAGCCCCAGAGCACTTCAGGGAAATTCCAATTGATCAAGGCATTAGTTTTCTTTACCAAGTAATGAAAGGAAGCTTTGACCAGGACTAGGATGGCATTAAGAGTACCCTAGGCCAGGGTGGCGCCTGTGGCTCAGTGAGTAGGGCGCCGGCCCCATATGCCAAGGGTGGCAGGTTCAAACCCAGCCCCGGCCAAACTGCAACAAAAAAATAGCCGGGCGTTGTGGCGGACGCCTGTAGTCCCAGCTGCTTGGGAGGCTGAGGCAAGAGAATCACATAAGCCCAAGAGTTAGAGGTTGCTGTGAGCCGTGTGACATCTCTACAAAGAAAAAAGAGTACCCTAGGCCAAACCTGTGAAAAGAAAGAGGAAGGCTGATTCACACAGACATAGACTAAGTAATCACATGAGATGTGCAGTAATAGGAGAATTGAACATGAAACTATGCTCCTTAAGCTTCAACATGCAAAAGAATCACCTGGGGATCTTGTTAAAAGGTAGGTTAAGATTTAGTAGGACCATGCTTAGAGTAACAAAGAAGTAAATGAGCCTAGAGAGACAAACAGAAGACCTTGCTAATAATGGCATCCACCTTGACAGAGCAGAAAAGACCTGGCTGCAAGCTTCAAGCAACTGGACAGTGAGGTGGGGTTCAACAAGCATGCTCAAAAGAGGCTGCTTCCTTTGTAAATGTTCTGAACAGATAACTAAGTGGGAGAAACATCTCTCCCCCACTTAGGCACCTTCTTCAGCTGCACTCCCCCTATTGACTCAGTGTGGGGTTCTGGCCATCCCACAAGGTGTGCAGGGCTTAAATAGAGTCTGAATGAGGAAAAATGAGACCAGCCAGCCATTACGAAGTTTCCATCCACACCACATCAAATAGGCAAACTCATCTTGATAAGAAGAAATGTGCTGTAAATATTCTTCCAGGATGATGGTGGAGGCTCACTCCAGAATTTTTCTTTTAGAGCAATTTTGAAACAAAACCAATGTCTCCACCTGGCCATGGATACAAATGTGATAAACCCACAAGCTTTTGCCATGATGTGCATCCTCAACCCGCACAGCACTTTCCACTGTAGATGTTGACCATGGCTTTCCTCTAAGTAGTGGGGAGGATTAATGAATGACTCAAAAGTGAAACCCTCTACAAACAAAATACTTCCTTTTTACCCCAGTCCCCCTGTTTGAGGATAAATTCTGCTGATCTCTCAAATACCAATGGGAGTTAGGACCTGGTAGAAATAACTAAGCTTTACAATATGGCAACAAAATAACAGATTTTCTTGAGTTTACCATTGATTCAAGAAAGGCAAATATGCAAATCAAATATCTGATAAGAAACTCTTACAACTCAACAATCAAAGAGGCAGACAACCCAATTTCTTAAAATAGGCAAAGGATTTGAATGGCCATTCAAAGAAGACATGCAAATGGGCAACAAGCACATGAAAAGATGTCCAACATCATATAGTCATTAGGAAAACATAAATCAAAACCACAATGAGACACCACTTCCTACTCATTAAGATGACTACTTAAAAAAAAAGCCCACAAGACCCAGAAAATTACATGTATTGGTGAAGATGTGAAGACACTGGAATATATCTACATTGTTGGTAGGAATGTAACATGGTGCAGACTCTGTGGAAAATTATTTGGCAGCTCCTTAAAAAGCTAAACGTAGAGTTACCATATGACCCAACAATTCTATTCTAGATATATACCCAACAGAAATAAAAACATGTCCTCACAGAAAAACTTTTCTAGGAAATGTTCATAGCAACATTATTTATAATAGCCCCAACGTACAAACAATCTAAATCTCCATCAACTTATTATTGGATGTTGTTGTACATCCATCCAATGGAATATTACTCAGCTACAAAAAGGAATAAAGTAGTAATACATGTTATGGCATGGATAAGCCTTGAACACATTATCATTAAGTAAAATAAACCCCACACAAAGGGCCACATATATTTATATGATTCCATTTATATGAAATGTCCAGAACAGGCAAATCTGGAGGCAGAAAGTAAATGAACCATTTTTTTTCTATATTCCCAATTCTAAATTCTAAATTGGGAATATAGAAAAGTAGATAATAATAATAATAAATGTGATTCATTTCCATCCAATAGGTTGACAACTGATGTCTTTTTCATAAAGTAGGAGAGATGACAAGAACATAAGGCAACTTTTTTCTTTTCCTCATTGTACTAACAGCGCAAAGACTGCCAAGGATGCGGCATTCCATTCAAACTTCCACTTAGTAGGATGTGTGTGAGCTTATCAGATCTGAAAGTCTCACCATCTGGAAATAACAACTTGAAAACCCAAACGAAGCCAGACATGTTTATTAACAGCTCAAAAGAAGATGATAAATTTAAAGAAAAGTTGTGATTACAGATTGTGGTTCATAGCCCACAAAGGAGATGCTTGAGAGCTTAATTTTCAATTACTGTGTATAAAAATGAATCAAAAAGGCCAATGGAAAACCAGGATTATTGTAAGAACAGTATGTTCCTTATAGGAAAAGAAAAAATAAAAACTACTGGCCTAGAAAAGCAGTTATAAAAGACTTGAGTAGCTGTATACAACTATTGTGCTAAGCTCTGTGGAGGAAACATGGTCCTGGTTCCCATGTGGTTTACCATCTAGGTAAAGGAAAAGACATAGCAGAAATTTCTATGAGTTACCCAGATCTGGAGTTGAGTTTACTCAGCCAATTACTAGTGGTGCAACCTTAAGTAAGCTACTTAACCCTTCGAAGCATCAATATCCTCATCAGTTGAAGGGGGGGATATAAAAAGTACCTATGTCACATATAGGTGTCAAGAGCAGTAAGTGAAATAATGCATGCAGAGGATACAGCCCTGCCTCTGGCCTGGAGGAAGTCTCAGTAAGTTTTAGCTATAACTGAATGATGATGACAGATGATAATAACATCAGGAAAAGTAGAGAGAATAGAGCTTTCAAAATTAACTCATTCTCTGGTGTAGGTAAAAACTAAGCAGGATCAGATTATGGAAAGAAGACTCAAGAATCTGGATTCTAATTCCATTTCTTCCACATACCTACTTAGCTATGTCATTTCATCCCTTTGCTTTTTTATTGGTTTATCTAAAAACTTCAGTGAAGGTATCTTGAAACTGTCATGAGAACCAAATGAGAAAAAGTACATAAGAAGTACTTTACGACCTAAACCAATGTCATGCGTTATTCTTACTTTAGAATGTATTTATCTATTATTCTTATTCATTCTCATTTCCTTATAGATCATTCAAATTATAATGTTATTTATGGTGTAAAATTTGGAGGCCTAAAGACACACTCCCAGTGGGCGGTTGAATAGAATCTTCTATTTAGAGCAGGTAGCAACTAAAGTTGATCAACTAGTAATTGTCTTGAAATTAAGGAACAGTTGTGTGAATATCAGTCGTTGAAACCCGCAGGAAAGCTTGAAGATCCTAAGGCAGACAGAATATTGGGAAAACACGTCACAAATGAGATACAACTGGGCCCAAACTCCACTCTTCATGTATTTTCTAGCTTTGGGATGCAGGGTAAATAAAAGCCTCTGTGTGTCTTAATTTTGTAATACACCAAGAAGGAATGATACTTGACTTGGAGACTTAAGGTCTTAAATGTGAGAAATCTTAAAGTGAGAAAATTCTCTTCTTCTTTCTTCCCTCGCTGTCCCTTTTACCTTTCCCCTCAGTGAGAAGAGGGACTTGGGCTGAAAGGCCACAGAGACAGCAAAGTGACCTGACCTGGCCTTTTTCGGTCCACCCAGATGGGCAGAATGGGAGTGACGGCCCTTCCATCTAAAAGAAGCCACAGATAGCACATCGACAGGTGGCTAGAGCTGGACCAGGGCATAAAGCCTACACCACTCCAGATTCCAAACAAGTGAAAGATGTCTACAGACCGAGAGCACAAAGACATTTTACAAACAGGTAATAGAAGAACGTTTGCACCACTCTGGGGAATAGCACCCCTTAGTCAACTGTCCTAAAATCAAAAAGAGGAACAACTCTGTTTTTAGAGTTTAAATACATTTCAATGATTTTCACAGCTGACACCAGAGATTGCAAACACTCAAGGCTACAGGGGTCAGGGCAGTAGTGGTCAGGCAAGCAGGCCTGTGGGGTCTGTGATGGTCCTGACAGCTCTGGCCAAGCACTGTCACATGGAAATGAGGGGCCAGAGTGGCCTTGTCTTTTCATTCTTAAGAGAAACTAGGAATCTGGGTCTGTGTGTATAACTAACCTAAATTTTTAAAATGTTTAACAAAAGCTTAAAAACAATTGTTAAATTCTGTGAGGTCATCCCAAATCCCTCTACTAGCCAATTTCCTCCTGGGATATTGTCTTTCATTTTGGTACAGAATAACAGAACAGGGAAAACAACCAGGCTTCAGCTGAAAGCAAATTTGAAAGCAAGTATCACAGCCATCAGGAAGTGCGCACGATGAACACACCAAGCCTCCTGTGGTCTCAACTCAATCTTTCAAATGTCATCTGGGAGACTTATTTGTGCCAGCACCATAGGAAGGCGGTGAGGTCAAAGAGAAGTTGCTGCTCCCGCCACTAAGAATTTATATTCTAGTAGGCAGGGCAGGGCAGGACGCACGGGTGATAACAGAGAATGTGCTTGTCTATAAGAATGACTATCCTAAAATTTCTGGAGTTCAAGGCGGTCCTTGAAATTCCCATTAGTCAGCATTAAGAAAGGCAGAATTTCAGATGTACCTCCACTGTGAAAGCAGGACTTGACCAGGGACCACAAAGGAGGGAAGGAAGAGAGTGGGGAGGATGCCCAAAGACACAGGGGACTGGGGGAGAAGAAACTAACATGTGTCAAGTGTCCACTGTCCCAAACACTTCATAATGTATTGTTGCATTTAATTGTCAAATCTTATCTAGCCTGTAACTTATAGATTAAAAAAAAAAATAATGGAAGTGAGGTTAGGAAACTTAGCCAGGGTGATACAACTAGCCTCCAGGTCTCCCTGACCTTACAGTTCCATTCCCTCCAGGAAGACATCTGTTAGTCAATAGTTTGCCTGAAGGGTGGTTTAGGAAACTAAGACTAGAAACATCACTTGGTTCATACCAGGAAAGGCTATGAATTCCAAGGAGAATTTACACATCTCTGACCCTTAGTTCCCTTCCGTGTGAGAAGGGTCATTGTGAGGATTAAATGACAATGAACCAAGTATTAAACTATAAATAATATACAAAGATTAGCTATTAGTACAGATAACGAGTAGCCACTGAACAGGTTTGCATAAGTCCTAGACTCGAGATAAACACTGCTGAGGTGTTTAGGATCAATTAGAATTGTAAAATCAAGCAGTGAAGTCCATGGGATTGGAAAATGGAAAAGGAACTTCACCAGGAGTGGGAGAGATTGAAGGCAAAAGATGAATGAGAATCCAGGTCCATGATTTGGGTCAGGGAAAGGTTTGGTGAGATGGTAAAGGGGGGATTATTTCAGAGACTGGGTGACAGGGCGTATGAGTCAGTTCTTTAATTCACCTTGTTTCCTAGAAAGAAAGGGAGGTTGAGAGAAGCCATTCTGACTCTGCCATGTCCCCACGGCGAGCCCCGTTTTATTTCAAGAGCTTGCTCAAAACAACCCAGACTCTAGGGCAATCTGTCAGGAGCCAGCTGGGGTATATTGTATTCAGCTGTCAATGTTCAAGTCTGTTCCTGGTAAATTCCCACTGGTGTCTTTTGGATGGATGCCATGGGTGAGGAGCTCCGCTCTGAAGTCACACACATCTGTTTGGGAACCTGCTCTATCACAGACTGCAGGTCCTGTCCTCTTTCCCTATGGCAACTCACAAAAAAGGGAACCAGGTTAGTCCTTGCACCAATGTGGTTCTCTAAAAGATCTGGAACTATGGCTAACAACTGGGATGTGGCTTGAATTCCAAAGGACATTCTGAAGTGGTTAGAGAGGAAGAACTTTCCAAATGACCTGCACAGAGACTCTTTCACTGCAGGGAAAATGCCTGACTCAGGGGAGGCCAAAGGATCTAACTCCTTGTCCCACCCTAGAAATGCACAGGGTAGAAATAATCAGATCCCCACACCTGTGTGTGACACAGCCTTGCCTTGGGGGCAAGGAGGTGATTCTGACTGTCAGCAGCTGGCTGGGAGAGCAGGGAGAAGACATTGAGTCTGGGCAACCAAGGGTCCAGTCTTGGTAAGTCTTCTTTTGGCCACAAGGATGCTGAGACCCAGATGGCCATCTGGAGGAACTGAGCCAGGCTGAGTAAGCTCTCATCTCTCTAGCTTTTGACATTTTTCTCCACATCAATGTTGGTGTCCACCAAGGGTTTCATCTTCTGCCCTCTTCTTGGCTTGCACACTCTCCCAAGGCAACCCCATCTGCTCTTATAGCCTTGATTTCCACCTCTACCTCCTTCCTCATTCTGTCTTCCAAATAGAAACTCAATATATACTTACGTTCTGGAAATCTATACCTGAATATATGCCTCAATATGGGCTCCAACGGGGAAAAATAAACTTTATCTTTTTTTTTTTTCTGTGCCACCCCCACCCCAAAATACCCTCAGTCTTTTCATCTGGCTCCCCAAGTGGTTTAAAAATAGTTCCACAGAATATTTGATAATCTTCCCATCAGTAAATGGAATCTCTGTCCCCTCCTCCTGAACCTGGGTAGACCTCTGTGATGGCCTTGATAGACAGAGATAGCAGTACTGATAGCTATATGGAGTCCAAGCCTAAGCTAGAAAGGGCTGGTTTCTGCTTGTTTCTTTTCTTAGAACACTCATACTAAAGCCCTGAGGCATCCTAAATCCAGCTCCCCTGAATCCACCATGTTGGAGAGACAAAATGGGAAATTCAGAGAAGGGGGTGGGGTGGGGTGACGGCGTAGGGTGGGGGGAGACAAACAGACAGAGAAGGGATCAAGGACCCCCAGCTGTTTGAATCTTGCCAGCCCAGGCAGCAGACAACCATGGCCTTTTGATAGCCCCAGCCCTAGGTGTGAGAATTGTCTATATGAACCCAGCCAGCCTTCAGAACCATGAGCAATAATAATATGATGGTTGTTATATTAAGCCTCTAGATGTGGAGGTGACTTATAAAATAATAAATATATATATATATCCCTAAATTGTGTTATCTGAAAACATTTTTTGAAGGCTTACTAAGTACCAGGCACTGGGCTAAGTGTAATGAACTCTGTCTGATCTTCACAGCAACTCTACGAAGTAATCCCACTTTCAGAAGAGGCACAAGTGCGTGATGTGATGTGCCTAAGACCCCACAGGAACACTTTGGGCCCAATGTGGTACCCTGGGGAGACATTCCAGATGACCCTATGTCTCCTGCCCCATACCAAGTTCTGCTGATTTTACTGGCCAAATCACTTTCAAATCTGTCTCTCGTCTCCATCCTCACTGACATTGCCTTGGTTCAGGGCTGCCTCGTTTCTCATGAAGACTATTTTATCAACTTTGTAAAGCTCTTTCTGCTTCCAATATTGGTCTCTGCCAATTTGTTCTGAAAACCAAAGCCAGAGCCCTCTTTCCAAAATGCAAATCTGCTTGAGTCAATTGCTAAAAGCCCTTCCTCTGGTTCCCTGACAGAGGGTGGCATGCTAGCTCCTGGGCCCACCCCAGCCCTGCTGCATCAGCTCTGTCCATGCCCCTGTCTTTGAGCTTTGACTATTGCTCCCTCTGCTCTCCCATTTACTTATTACTATTTTGGCTACTTCAAAACTCAGCTCAAGGGCATTGGAAAGCCTTCCCAATCTTCTTTATAACCCATGTGGCACATGTGTCCCCAAGCCAGAGAACCAGGGAGGCCCTAGCTGGCCCAACAGATGTCCTGTTAAGAAGTTCCTGTACCTTCCATGCCCAACAGTACCAAAACAATTAAGTCAGATATCCTCAGTGGGAACTAGGGTAGCAACAGGCCACTAGAAGCTTTGTTCCTTGCAAGTATAAAGAAACACCAGAAAACAAGAATTCCTCATCATTAAACAGACCACCTCTTGCAAATGCTGGATGTGTATGGACTGACTCTTAAGGGGTGTGTGTTTAAGTGTATTTATCAAACAGTAAAACTGCCTTTTTAAGTGTACAGTTCTATGTTTTTTTAATATGTGTTAAAATTCTTATAACCACCATCAAAACTAGAATATAGAATAGTTTCGTCATTCCCCCTCCCCAAACTACCTTTATAATCACACCTTCTCCCTACTCCTAACTTCTAGCATCTGAGGATCTGTTCTCCGTCACTATGGTTTTATCTTTTTGAGACTATCATCTAGATGGAAGCATATTCTACATAACCTTGGAGACTGGCTTCTTTCACTGTGCATAATGCCTTAGAGAGTGACTCAAGTTTTGTGCATATCAATAGCTGCCTGCCCCTTTTACCAGGTGAAGACATAGCTAGAACATTCCACCCAGGGACCAGAATGTGGGCTCTCATCAGACACTGACTCTGCTCACACCTTGATCCTGGATTTCCCAGACTCCAGAACTGTGAAAAATTTCTGCTGTTTATTAAGCTGTCAGTCTATGACATTTTGTTATAGCAGCTCAAACAGACTAAGACACCTTCTCTCAGACTTTAAAATTTTTTCTGTCTAAGTTGAATTAATCTCAAACTACGTGGCAGTAACTAAACAACTTCAGTGGTTTGTATAACCCTATGAACTAAATAAAGTTTAACCTATGAGTATGTATTAGCTGCTTTTAGGAAACAGCACAGGAGCACAACAGGTAGAAGGCAAAGACTTTGTTGTCATTACCACCCATAATCATCATCCCCACTGTGAAAGGCACAATCCCCATCACTCAGTCTGCCTCAGGTGGAGCTGAACCTGTAGCCAGTTCAGAAGTTTGGGGGAACAGTGTAGGATGAGGGAGTGGCTTTGGTCAGGCCAGTCAACCATCACATTCCTTTAATCCCAAAACCATATTGAGGAAGGGGGCTATGACTCAATTAGGGCTGAGTGAACCTCCGGCTAAGGCCCAGGAATCTGGTTTGAGCTGATAGGGATCAGAACCTTTCTCTTTCCTGCTGGGTGTGGAACTAGGAGCTGTGCTGGAAGCTATCTCTCCAAAAGGGAGACATCTTGCCTGGAATGGAAACAGCACAGGAGTGCAGAGACTCGGGTAAAGAGAGAACGAGTCCAGCTGTGCCTGAAGCCAGTTTTTATTGCTGGACTCTTATTTAAGCCATAAATTCTCTACGTCACCCCTAACCTTACTGGCTTAAGCCTAGTTGAACCAGGTTTTCTGTTACAATTAGAAGAGTCCTAAATGATAGGTGCAGAGACAGAGGAGGTGTCACGGGTATTCTGGGTGCTATCAACCACACGGCCCACCTGGCAAAGCCCTCTAGATGTGGTGACCAAGGGCACAGGCTTGTGGGAAGGGGCAAGGGCAGGAGAGGGGTCATGCTGGGAGACAGCCACAGAGCCTATGGGAGCCATTGTTACCTCCCACTTCCCACAGTGCCCATAAGTGGCAGCCACCAGGATCACCAGGCCTCATCGAAATTACTTCTCTGCTGTATTCATAGACTTTGTATCTTTCCAATACTTCTTATCCATGTCCCGAGAAAACCTTTCAGCATGGCACTGGTCTGGGCCAGTTTTCCCCAGGTTCCCTCTGTCCTTCCTGGTCCTGCTCTATGTGCAAAGGGCTGACCCAGGGTTCCCTGCTCTCTGGCATTGGCTGGGTTTAGCCAAGGAGAAACACTGGCTGCAGGTCCTAAAGGTGGAAAGAGAGGGAGTTTGGGGTGTCTTTCCCTGCCTCACCAAGCTCTGGCAGTGGCTGTTCCTCTGTGGCCACTCTCCACCTGCCCACTCAGGCCTATGGGAATTAATAGCCTCCCCTGGCTACTCGTCCCTGGGTGCCTCACCATCCCTTGCTGATTCCCTCCATCCTGCCTAACTCTATAAATAGTCCCTTGATTAAATTCTGCTGGGTGAAACCCTTTTGAGTAAGTGTGCCATCTGTTTCCTGCCAGGTCCCTAACTGACACAGGCCTGCGTGTCCTCACCACCCTCAATCCTAGCAAACTCCCTACAATTTTTTAAGGATGCTTCGCACTATTTGTTTTCATGCCTTTGTTCATACTAATCCCTCTTTCTTGGATTCTCTGCCTAATGAACTCCTACCCACCCCTAAAGCCTACTTGGCCTGCCACCTCCTCCAGAAGCTTTCCTAGGCTCTCTCCCGAGTGTAAGGAGTCTCTTCCCTGGACCCCACTAAGCATCATCAGTGTCTCTATTATCCCCTCTGACAAGCCTCTGTCTCATTCCTCTTCCTCTTTACCTTGAGCTCCTGAGGCTGAAAGATCCATCTGCTTGTTCCTGTACCCCACCACCCTGGCACTGAGCTTGATGCACTGTGGCAGTGTGATTGATACCTGCTGAGTTGAACTGAACCAGGGATACATTATGATTGTTCTCTGATGCAGGTGCCCAGGAAGCCACTGAGTTTTCTACCATCATCCAACCTCATTATGAAAGGCAGGAGAAAATAGCTGAAGCAGAGGATGGAAACTGGCCCAGTGGAGTGTGAATGCTGCCACATTGTCCCCGAACCATCCAATCCAGAAGTGTGTCATAGACGTGACCTTCCTAAGAACTCCTGATTCATGGGAGTGCTCTCTTGTGACAGTGGCTAAGGTGCTATACTCATGAGAAATTGAGTGCCCACTTCCTATGCCTGGGGACTTCCCAGCCTTCTGGGGCCCCCCAATTCTAAGGAGCCCTTTAGGTTCAAGCCAGGATGAGAATGGCTAGGAAGTTAGGACCCAATCAGTTAGATTCCCACTGGAATGTAATCTTAAGCATCCAACTGACTTAGAACCCAGCAGATGGGTGAATCTTTCAATCCTAGAACAACCAGATGCTTACTCTCCTCCACAGGTGTCTTGTTTGAAATGAAAGGTATGTCAGGCCTACACATGTGTGGCACAGTTATTTCTTGAGATACATATCTATGACTTGACTTGTGGGTTCATTTTCTACCTGTGCTTGACTCTCTTTAGTCTATTCCTCTTAAAATGGCCTGTGTCTGATAATTTCATGGATGATTCTATCAATCAACTTGTTTTATGCATTTCTGTGAGATATTAATACTTTCCTCTACCTTGTGGTCACAGTTCACTCTCTCCCCTCTTCAAAATATTTGACCTGGGCAAATATTTTGCCTCCGAGTCACTGAGGGAATGACAAGTCTCTTCACTCAGACTTGTATGGTTTGGAGACACTCTGGAATGTCTTTGCTTGAACAACACAACCTATTGCTCAAGTTTAATGTCAGGTCTCAGAGCACTACTTCTTCACCGTAGCTGGTTTCACAACTCTTACAAACACCTTCTTGGTTTACCACACAATCTTAGGAAGCCTTCTCTCTGTGTGTAAATAAAATCTGACCATCTCTCCTGCAGCTGGTTATAGTGAGGAGCAACCTGACAACAGACTGACCTCCAGGAGAAAGAATGCGGCAGGAGGTCATCTTGGATTTTTTAAACCTGCCACAAGCCTGGAATCCCCAGTCTGATGAACCCTGAGCCCTGAATGCAGAGACTAAGTAACTGGGACTTTCCTCAGCCTGTTTCTTACCTCTGCTTACAAAACTCATGTTCTCTTGAACTCTGGTTTTCATGACTTCTAACCATGCTGCCTGCCTGCCAACTCTCTGCCCTCCTCTCTTTCCCTACTTCCAGAAGGACCCCATAAATATTTACTTTTATCTATAGGTGAGTTAAGACATATATTAAGAATTGTGTGATAGTTATTAAATTAAAATGAAGGTGGCCCCCAATGTTGAAAGGCTAGTTGAGGAATCTGTCTGTGAATACCTCAGTGCTTCTCTTAATCCTCACTGGAAGAATAAAGACAGGCCACCTTGTTTGGTTATCATCTGTCTAAGGAAAGAACATTCACATATGGAATACTGAACATGTCACACACACTAAAAGGGGACCAAATGCCTCTTCATACAAGATGAGGGTAGCCCCCTAAACCACAAAGATGACATCGTCTACCAAAGCCTTCATGTAATAGCATTGTACTCAGAACGCAAATCTCACTACTTTCATCCTTCCTTCTTGTTTTTCTTTCTGGGCAATGGAACAAACATTTATAAGGCTCTTTACAATTTTATAAAGTACCACCTGGATCAGCTCATTTGGTAACAGCAATGGATTAGGCTCAGGTCCAGAAAAGATTGTGAATGCACCTAAGATGACCATCAGAGGCCAACAACTTAAGCATGGTGAGTTATAATCTTTTCACTGGAGGATTTTGCTTACTCTTAGAATCTTTTATGTTTTTGGAGGTCTTCATCCCCCTTTCTTAATATTTCACTCATGGACAACAGATGTTCCCTGGGGCACAAGGGGAGGTTCTAAAAAGGGAGACAGAGAGAGAGAAAGAGATAATCTGAGCAAAAATCCACATCTGCCTCCTCCGCCCATTGTAATCCACCCACCCTTTTTCTTAGTACACAGGGCCCTGGGCAAGATTCAGGAAGCCTTCACCATCTGGGGGATGAGCACTGCTACAAATAACTTCAGGATTCTGGGTCTTAAATGTAATAAATCCAGTTTTTTATGGTTACTGACTTGAGGTTAAAAAAGCAACCGCACCTGACGTAATCACTTCCATTTAAACAAAAGTAGATGTAAATATCTAATTTCTTTTCAAAATAAACAAACTAGTTGGAGATTCTTGGGAAATGGCAATATTCAATGCAGTCAAACCAGTTACAGAGGAAACCTGGGCATGTTTCACAGGGCCTGTGGCTTCTGAACTGGCAAAAAGATCTTGAACTCTTTCACTCCATAAAACTCACAATCCCTTTTTTTTGCTGAAACCTCAGCAAATTCACCAGACAGAAGGAAGAGAGCCACGAAGAGGAAGCAGAAATGGAACGAGCCTATTACATCTTCCGGTTGAGAATTAACTTTTGTTAATAATAAAAAGTAAAAACCTATCTTCATATTCTTTAATGACCAAGTCTGGTGTTTACCCAGGCAGTTGCTCAAGGTCTCCTGGAACAGACAGCACAGACAGGCTAATTAATTTCTTATCAGAGAAATAATCTCCAGACATGGAAAGAAATGGGCAGCATTAGGAGGATGTGAAAGGATAATTCAAGGGGGAAAACTTACATAAATTCACCAAAAGATGTAGGAGTTGCTAAATGCCACATCTGAAAGGCTCTACCACCCAACGCTAATTGGGCTCCAAGCCATTGCCCAACTGTGGGAAACCAGATGGACTGTTCATATTATCCAGTTAGTGCAAAGAATTCTGTAGATATCAGGCTCATTCTGGTGCTGGTTTCTTGAGAAATCAGATCTTCCTCAGGGTAAAGAGACAATCACCCATTTGGGAGCTTCAGGACCATGCTGAGTTCACACTAAAATGGCTTCACAACTGTTAATAACCAGGCTTTCTTCCCCAGTCAGGGAACACAGTATGTTTGGGATGACTTAGGCTAGGATAAGAGCTCCTCATGGTCTCCATTCAAAAACCCATATGATTTGAGTGGGTAATTAAGGGATCAATGGAATTGGCTCACCAATAAAACCTTCCACGGAGAAGGTTTTATAATCAGCCAAAATAGGTCTTAGGGCATCTCTTCTGAAGCAAATGCAATGCTAGATGCCGTGATGTGCCAGGCCCATGTAAGAAAGCATCCTTATCCCCAGGAACCTGAGATGAGACAGGAGTGTGAACGCAGACACGTACATTAATGCTGACATTGGACATAGAGAGGATAAGCAGGACCTCTACCTAGACCTGCTCCTTCTAATCTTTAAGCCCAGAGTGCTACTACACCTACGTAAGGCCATTCCAACTCCAGCCATCCATGGATTCTCCCAGTTCCACCTCTCTTCTTTGAAGACCCAGGGCATGTCATAGCTTTCTTGTAGCCTTTACCACACTCAGGCTTATGTTAGTGATATTTGTGCATGCATTTCTTCCAACAGACTGAGAGGGCAAAACACACACTTAGCTCTGCATGTTTTGCTAGTAACGTCAGTACTGGTTCAATTTAAATTAAGTTTCTTGTTGATGGCCAAATGAAAAGATTTACCCAGCAATGCACAATACTTTTTATCTTACATGGCATTTCTGTTTGACTAACAGTTGTTGCCTACAGCATAGTTTCAAGGATTCTAAGGCCAGGACAGTAGTAAAGAGTGCTGTAATCGATTAGTGATGTCTGCCACAGGTAGGTGTAGTGATGCAAATGCTAATAATTTGTGAATACAAATTAAGGGTTGAGAGCACAAGGAAGGGAGATTATCTTTAACTCAGCAGCCAGAGAAGCCTGTATGATAAAGGTGGGTGGGATAACTATGGGTGAAACTTGAGCAAAAGCATTAAGGCAGAGAAACACATGCTAGGAAAACAACTACCAGACAAATCCCACTAGAATACAAGCTCAAACAAAAGGTTTCCTCAGATGACTAGAGGAAAGACCTAACTGACTATGGAATGCCTCAAGTTAAGACCAGAATAAAGAAGAATTAAGAGACTAAGAAGGGATGGAGCAATAGGAAGGATAACGGGCTTTATTTAGCTACTTTGCAAGAACAAAGTCTGTCTGCAAGAATG
This sequence comes from Loris lydekkerianus, assembly GCA_963574355.1. NCBI lineage: Eukaryota > Metazoa > Chordata > Mammalia > Primates > Lorisidae > Loris > Loris lydekkerianus. The sequence continues at coordinate 32,398 of CAUYPK010030019.1, forward strand.
ATTGCAACTACCAATTAGGTGTATCAAGGTTTGTTACAAAGGGAGAAACCTTGCTCAATGGTTAATAACCTAAGCTTTGGAATCAGACAATCCTGGGTGCAAACCCCAGTTCTGATTGTGACTCAGCCACACATCCTAAGCCTTGTAAGTTTCAGTTTCCTCATCTGTAAAATGAGAACACCCCGCTCCCCACTAATTGTGCTGAGTGTCAAAAGAGAAATAAATGTGCATAAAATAGCAAGCCCTCAATAAATATCAGTATTAGACTTGGTTAGCCACATGAGAGAACTTTTCAAAGGAGAAAAGTGTGTCACTGTCTTAATGTTTTATCATTCGAAGAATCTTATATGAAACCTATAAAGTGGACAACTGGCTTAGAAAACAATGAAGTCTATGAGAGACCCATAGAAATTAAACCAAGTCTTTTTATTTTCCAGTAATGGGGAGAGGTTCAGAGATTAGGCTTTTTGTAGTTTAGGCAGTTCTTCCCATGGTGCATTTCCTTGTTTCATTTCATTGTTTCCTGATTACAAGTAATTAGATAACTCTTGAACAATAAACAGTGGTAGAAAAATAATGTAATTGTACAGTCTCACTTAAGCTCTCTCCAATAAGGATTTCTGCCTTGGCTATGTAGTTTTAACCACCTGAGAGTGCTGAATCCAAATAGTTGTCTCAGAGTGGTTATGAGAATAAACATGTGATGCAGACCCTCTCTGGGGGTGTTTATGAATCAATACTCCAGTCCAAAAGGCCACCACTTTGCTTCAATGTCCAGACCAAACAGTCACATGATGCTGGTATCAATATCTAGCATGTGGAGATCTTCTGTGACAACTCTCCTATGTTGCACACAGTTAGGGCCTCTGAGACGAAGAAGGGTCCTGAGAACAAAGACCTCAGCCCAAGTGCAGACGGACTGGTGGAGGGTCTTATCTTCTCTGTGCTGGTTCTGGTTCTTAGTGGAGAATGAGGCACAGTGTCTCTCCCTGTCTGTCTTGGGTGAGTAGGGACCCCCTGCCCAGAGCTCACACAGCTGGGGCTGGGCCCAGGAGAGGAATAACCCAGAACACACTGTGAAGCATCTGTGAGCTGGGACAAGGTCCATCCATCCTGGAAAGTACAGGAGTAGTTGCCGGAAAGGAAATCTTCTACCTCTGGTAATGGAACAGGCAGTCAGCAGATATTTTTTAAAGTAAGGTAGTAACATTTCTGGCACGGAGTGAGTCACACTGAAACACTTCCTTTCCATTAACAGAGGTGTTACTGTGGAGTGTACTAATTACAACAGAGCACTCTTTGTTGCAGTTTGGGGCTGTTCCCTCGCCAAATATAATGAATTAGCTCCTTCTAAATCTATGCGCTGAGCTGAACTATAGCTCTGAAGTGAATTATTGGCTTCATAATAACTGTCTCCAATACGCTCTTCCATTAGTTGCATGTTTAAGATTCAAAATAGGAAAGGCCATTTTAAAACATTTGCTACTTTAACAGACACTTCTGCAGCAGGGTTTAAATGGGCCACCCCTTATCTCAAATGAGTGCATTTTGTTCAAGAATGCTTGAGTCTCCACAGTGTATGTGACCCCAGATCTCCAGTGACACAGGGGAGATGTGCAGTTCCTCAGGTGGACACTGCTACCTTGGCTTCAGACCAGTGTGTCGCTGACTCCCTAGGACAGTTATTTTCAGGCTTGGCTCTGTTAAAGGTAATCACAATTTCTTGCAAGTAATTAATGTGGAAAGCTTTTGCTTTATAAGCAAGTGCTCAAACATGAGTGCACATGCTTTCTGATAGCTAATTCCAAATCCTACCTGTTTACACCTTGTCTAGTATAACCCAGAGTTTTTACCCACCTGATCTACTATATGAGTTCAACTACAACCTGAATTAACCTATAAATTTTTTTTTACATAGTGTCTTCATTTGAAGCTTCTTTATTTCCTATGCCTGTTGCTGACATTTTTGACAGATGGGTAACTTCGATTCTATAGTTTTACAGTGCTAAATAAAGGACTATATCTTAAATTATGTAATATCTAACAAGAGATTTAATATTTGTCAACAATTAGCAATTTACATTCAAAGTCTTGGGCAGCGCTTGTAGCTCAGTAGATAGGGCGCCGGCCACGTACACTGAGGCTGGTGGGTTTGAACCTGGCCTGAGGCTGGCGCATTCAAACCCCGCCCGGGCCAGCTAAAACAATGACAACTGCAACAAAAAAATAGCTGGGCGTTGTGGTGTGTGCCTATAGTCCCAGCTACTTGGGAGGCTGAGGCAAGAGTATTGCTTAAGCTCAAGAGTTTTTGGTTGCTGTGAGCTATGACGCTACAGCACTCTACCCAGGGCAACAGCTTGTGAGTGTGTCTCAAAACAAAACGAAAAACCAAAGTTTTTCTAATAGGTGACTTTACAAATTTATATACCAAGCCTGATATACAAAAGTCTAGTAAAATCATTTTGTAAAGATTAGTTTTTTAGTTTTCTGTTTTGACAATTTTGTCTGGGGATTTGATTAGACAGACTTGAGGTATATACCTTACAGAGACAAAACAAAAATAAGAACATTTTCAGTGACGCCCCAAATTTGGTTCTTATTTGTTCTCAAAAATGAAAGCATAATTCAAAGCCCAATCTGTTTTCCTAATTTTTCAATAAATGGAACTTGGTCTTCTCTAAGGTGCTTAATTAAGCATATATGTTAGGTAGAAAGAGATAAATACCTCATCTACAAGGTAGACATAAAATTAGTGTGAAATTTAAAGTATACGGAGAGGGAGAGAGAGAGAAAGGAGAAAAAGCACATACCTATTTAAGTACCTTAGGGAAGGTATATAATACCTTATAGATGGATATATAAGTGTATGTGTGTGTTTAGTCTCACATAAAGTGACTTAGACAAATGTAACATACTATCAACTCCCAAATTTCTAGAAAATACCATGAAAATCAATAGTAGTGATCAGTATTTTGCTAATCATACAAGGCCTGACAACTAAGTCCATGAACTCATTCTAGAAAAAGTGCTACCTACCTCACTGCTGAATATCACTACGGTCACCTTTGAAGCACTTACCTTGGGAAGCTATGCACCAAATGCCAGGACCTAGTCCACCCTTCAATGTGATTTTGAAATTCGTTTTCTGGAATGGCCATCAAACCTGTCATCATATTACCCTTGATGTCCTGAATGTCATCAAAAGTCTTCTTTTCAATATTTCCTTTATCTTTGGATAAAGAAAAGGGTCAGTTGGGGCCAGACCAGATGAGCAGAGAGGGTATTTCAATACAGACATTGCCATGTGAGCTGATGCATTGTCATGATACTAAAGCTATGAGTTTTTGGCCAAGATTTTTCAGTTAAGATTTTCCTGCTTATCAAAAAAAAAAAAAAAAATTTCCTGCTTCTCTTTTGATGTTTACTTGGTCTGCTATGCTTCTCATAGTCAGCTGATGACTGTGATGCACAATTCAATACAATTTTGCAGTTTTTTCATCAGTTCCTTTCATTCCTGGCAGCCCTAACCTCTCTTCATTAGTGATGGTTTCCCTCCCTTTGGAAAAACATTTAATTCATTTGTACACTGCCATTTTCTTCACAGCATTATCTTTATAAACTGGGACTAACATGTCCCTGATTTCACTTCCACTCTTGCCAAGTTTTACAAGACATTCAGGAATGTTTGTTTGTTGCTCTAGTTCAAGCTCTGACATTTTCACATGACACACACAAACATGCAACAATTATGAACAACATTCCGCAAGACACCACCACATATGGACACAAACACAACTGTGAGACACTGATATATGAAGGTGATAAAACCTTACTGAGTTGTTTATATAGTGCTCCCAACATAAACACAGAGGCAAGTTTGTGAATTTACTTGTCAGACTTTATTTGATGATGACTGCTTTGATGGCCATTCCAGAAAATGAGTTCCAAAATTCCTCTGAAAGGTGGATTAGGTGCTAGTGTAGGTGCATAGTTTCTTAAGGGGAGTACTTCAAAGTGACCATAGTGATACTCAGCAATAAGGTATGTAGCATTTTTTCTTGAATGAGTTTGCATACTTAATTGACAGACCATATGGTGTGGACATAATTGATTTTAAAGATACAGGCACTAGTCTATCCCTATCATTTTAAAGAAAAGTTTTTAAAGAAACTACTATTTTATTTTGTGTTTTTGAAGTATTCTGTGCTTCATAAATATTTTAAATTAGAGACATATAAATTCCAAAAACATACATTTATTAGACTTTCTATTACTTTCGGAATGAACATAATACTGATATAGAACATTATTCTGGTAAATGCCCTAAATAAAATTGTTATTATTCCTAAGTTACTGATTGATAGTTCAAACAGAATAGTTGACTCAACAACCAGATTATTTCATTTTCATGTATTGACCCTCCCTTTCCTCACTATCACAGAGTTTCTCTGGATCCTAGCAATGAACTGAGGAATAACTATATAGTCATACAGCTAAATGTTCTTAAAGCTGGAAGGAACCTCAGAAATTTTCTAACCCAAAGTCAATCACTACACAGCACCTATACCACTATTTCCTGATTCTTAGAACTTGGCAGACAGCAGTAATCCATTTCAGAGCATTTGTTTCTCAACAACGTATCATACCAAATAGCCCACCTATAAATGAGAACCAGCACATAAATAAAATCCTCTTTGCTCTTGTAGCTAATCCAAACCCCCTTCCTTTCTCATAAGAAACAATGGGCCAGAGATCATAAGTACCAGATACACTGTTTTTAAAACAAACACAGCTTTTAAGAGTGAGTCTCATGACTTTGGTTCATCTCATTTTCCAGTGCCTGCTAGATATAATAGGAGGGCCCTTAAAGATTCTATAACCTAGTGCTGAGGAAGAAAAGATGCTTGAGATATCTATGTAGATTCGTTCTTGACATAGATCAAAGGGCACCGAAGAAGGCAGAGAAGAATTTATGGAAGAAATGGAATTTCATTGAAGTTTTCAGCTATTTATTCCCTCAACAAATAAGATAATGTCTTACTAACTCTCTGAGTCATAAATGGTCCCAAACTCAACAAATGTATTGAGCCTAGCAGGTAATGTGATGGGTGCTGTGGGCACAGAGAGGAGCAACACAAAACTCCTTCCCCCAAAGGTCCATGGGCTGGTGAAGGAGGCAGAAAAATCAGAATATAGAGTAATAAAGCCCAAGTAGATACTGTACTGCACAGCAGTGGAGAAGTGTAATGGCCACATGCAGAGCCTCTGGAGCCAGACCACCAGGGTTTGAAACCCAGCCTTGCCCTTGACCAGGGACTCTGGACAAATTTAATTCTGTGTGCTTCGGTTTCCTGAAAATATGCTTGATGGAAAGGTCAAATGGGCTACTGCACTTGGAACAGTATTTGACACATAGTCAGTGATATGTAAGTCTTAGATCTTATTATATATGAAACAAGAAGAGGGGGCATTTTCTATCACCAGGGAGAAGCAGGGATGGGGGGATTACCCAGAGAAGGGTGGTCTAGCCAGGTCTTGAAGGATGAGGCAGGCAGACTGGATGCAGGTGATGAAAGGTCTTAGAAACCGTGCTGAAGAAACATCCTCCTCTCATCTGCGGGCAGCAGGGAGCCATGGATAGCTTTAAGCTCCAGAGTGATGTTATCTGATCTTCATCTTAGAAAGGTCACTTTGATTGCAGTCTGAACTCTTAACTGCTACCCCTAGCAGCAGTTTGAATGGTGGTCCCAAAGTGAGTGTATATTACTTTAAATGGAAAGATGTGGTTTTGTCAAGGGTCTTGACAGAAGGATTATCTGGGCAGGCTCTAAATGCCATCACAAAAAGATGGAGCTAGAGGGAGACGACAGACATAATCACAGGAGAAAGGGACATGAAGACAGAGGAATGGGTTACAGCGATGTGGCCACAAGCCCAGGAATGCCAGGGCCACTGCCAGAGCTGGAAGAGTCCAGGGACAGATTTCCCCCCCAGAGCTTCCAGAGGGAGTGTGACCCTCCTGGAGTTTGGACTTTTGGCCTGCAGAATTGGGTGAGAACAAATTTCTGCTGTGTAAAGTCACCCAGTGTGTGGTAATGTGTGACAGCAGCTACAGGAAATGAATGCAACCATTGACCCTTAACAACTCCCCTCCCATCTCAGGAGCTGAAGTCCTGTCACCTGTTCTGGTAAAAGCCCTGACCAGGCCCCTCTACCCCATGCTCTTTCACTGTCCTGGGCCTCAGTCCAGCTGTTGTCATTCATGGTTCTCTTGCTTCTGTATTTTTACTTTCAATGATTGCTGCTCTTCGGGTTCAATCAAACTCACGTCTCCTTAAAAGTAAAACAAAACAAAATAGAAAATGCCTCTCTGGATCTTACACATAACTACCACTTTCTCACAATTCTTTCATACCCATGCACCTCCAAAGAAAGACCTAAAGGTCAGTCCCTCCTTCCTGTACCCCAAACACAGTAGAACACCCTCCCCTATTGAGTCTCGCTCACCACTTGCTCCAGTTCTTAACTCCTATCACACCCCTTCCTCTTCTGCGTGCCTCATCTTCCCAGACCTCCAAGGTTGGGGTTATCTGGGGTTCTTTCATTGCTCTTTTCCTCTCCATGTTCTCTGCAAACAGCTACCTTCATTCCCAAAATGTTAATAACTACATGCCCAACATGCTTCCTACTCCATCCGACATTTGTCTCCTGAGCACCACACTCATCCATAACTGTGTGCTGCTCACTTTTACTTAAGGGTCCTCCAGGCTCCTTGACTCCATGTAACCTCATTGAAAAGTCTGGTTTCCCTGCCAGGACACCCCATCCTGCTAGAGACAGCTACCGCCTTCTCGTCAGACCATATCCAGCTCAGCTCTGCTGTGTTAACCAGGTGAAGATCCCAAGCAGCTGTCTGTCCCCTTCCACTCCACTGACAGCTGCACAGCTGAGGCCCCGCCTCCCTTTGCCTGGACCCTGGACGCAAGCCACCCCGTTGCTCTGATCTCCTCCTAACTCATCCCCACTCCCTCTATCACCCTCCCTCCCTCCACTCCTTGATGTCTCCCAAACAACCCAGGATGGTCTCCTGCTATCTGTGTGACTTGTTCCTTTCCCTCCTTCCAGTCTTGATGCAATTGTCACCTTCTCAGTATGGCCTTCCCTGTCACCCTTTCTAAAGCTACAGTCTTCCACTTCCCACCCCCCTCCCACTGGCACTGCAGCCACTGGGCATACTCGGCTGTGTTTTACCTCTTCACGGGTTACTGCCTACCTCTCTCCGCTTGCACATGAGTCCCAGGAGGACAGGTGTTTTTGTTCACTTCTGCGTGACCTGGCTCTAGAACAGTCCTCAGTTCTGCACAGACATTCCTAAACACCATTGGGCCAAGGCTCTGTGCACGGGAGGGTCTGGGCTGAGACCAGCATGAGCCAACACCTGCCCCATCCTTGGGTTTCAGAGAATGTATATACCCAGACTCAAATTAGCACGGCCAGATATACACTACTGGGCTCCTAGGCAAGAGCCAGGAGGCTAGGCAGGGGTATTACTGAGAATGTGAAAGAATTTTCTCAGACTTTTAAGAAAATGGAATGGGAATCTATAAATGATTGCTTCCCTAGCGCTCCAAAGATGATTTAAAATGAATAAGCTTGCTAGTTCCGTGTAAATACCGAACACATATTACCTTTTCAAAGAATTTCTAAGCTTGAAATCATAGATTTTTCCAATGACTGAAATAACACTTAACCAGTCTGGAGAAAAAGATCAGGGTTTATGTTGTGAATAGGGGGAGGATATCACAGTGCCTTACCAACATTATCATTATGCGATCATTACTAGGTGACTCTTAATCAGAATGCTGGCAGAATTCTCACATTAGTAATTCTGCTGAGATGGAATTCCCACCTAGAGCACAAAAATTCTTCCTTCAGAATTTAAATATAATATTTAAATTATATAAATTATATGTAAACATTAAAAATAAATGAGTTGAGGATTAGACTGTCGGGTACAAAATAAAATAGCCGTGTTAACCAGCTGAAGATCCCAAGCAGCTGTCTGTCCATTTTCCTTTTACAAACAATGAAAACTACTACACATGCTGGTATTGGTTTGGACACAGCACGTCATCAAAACACTTGAGTCACCCTGGACTCTAAATTATAGGCTGGACACTAAGCAGAACAGGAAAAAAACACAGCAGAAGAGACTTTATTTCATAAGAAAATACTAATTTTCTCATAATAAAGGTATCCAGATTTACCTTAAAATAAAATCTATTGAGTACTTACATGCCAGCCACATAACTTGATATTTTTACAGTACCTTAATCAATTCTAATAACAAATGAGGTAATGATGAATATCCCCATTTTCTAGATGAAGAAACTGAGGATTGCAGAGAATAAGCAATTTGTCTAAACAGTAGAGCCTGAAAGTGCCAGAATCTAGGACTCTTGACTCCAGGCTCTGTGCTCTTTCTCCCACACTAGAGAAGCAGGGGAAAGCCTGTAGGAATTGTAATGAAAGCACTGACAATGTTCCTAATGGTATTTTAGTAAGGGATTCTCCTGTGAAAAACTACATTTCTGCTAACATGCTGTATCTTGAAAAAATCAGAGGCTTTAAGCTGGCTCATAAAAATCTTTGCCCCTCATTTCAATAACTACAATATTTTAAAGTGTCAAGGCTCCTGAATTATAGCAGGGACCAAACATTTCAATGGCCGTAATCTGAAGATGACATTTCTTCAGGGTAGTTAATAAACCTGACAGTTTTTTCTGCATGTGACAGGGTCACATGCTGAAAACTCCAGAAAAGAAGCTGCATGTGAGATCTTGTGATTTTTGTGGATCAGTTAAGACAATTATAAAACAAACGCTCCCTATCATGGCCTAATAGGAGCTTATGGAGAGCCTCACTGCCACTGTCCTAAGCCACTGGGATTTCATATCTGATAAATAAAACATCCCCCTGCGGCACTACACAGACGTCTGACTTTCCACTCAGGCCTAGCATGGCTCTGAAGAAAGAGGTAAAGTAGAAAGACTCCAGGAAGCGGCTGTTGATGGGCACACTGGGGTGGCCTAGGCTTGAACCAGAAGAATCAGGACTGCCTTGTATTGTGATTGCCCTGAGTTGGGACTTCCCTACGTTGCCATCAGGAAGAGCAAAAGTCCAGGAAGACTTTGGCTGGACACTTACAATTTTTTTGATATTTTATTGGGTCTTTGGTTTGTTTTTTTGAGACAGTGTCTCACTCTATTGCCCAGTCTAGAGTGCAGTGGTGTCATCATAGCTCATTGCAACCTCAAACTCCTGAGCTCAAATGATCTCTTGCCTCGGCCTCCCAAGTAGTTGGGACTACAGGCACATTCCACAATGCTCGGCTAATTTTTCTATTTTTTGTAGAGATAGGGTCTGGCTCTTGCTCAGGCTGCTCTCAAACTCCTGGTCTCACATAACCTTCCCACCTTGGCTTCCGAAAGTGCTAGGATTACAGGGCTGACCACCTTACAATTTTTAGACAGCAGTTTTCTTTTCTGGAGAAAAGTACCCAAATTAAGCTCTTGGGACTCACCCTCATTAAAACTGATCATCTGAGACCAAAGGTGACATCCAGCAAAATTGACATGTAATCATTCTTGACCCTGAAGAGGTCTTTCGATAGCTAATCCAAAAGGCCAGGGTACAACTGCTGAAAATCTTTTCTAAACCAGCTTTGCAGGGGTCTTCAAACTGCGGCCTGCGGGCCACATGAGGTGATGTGATTGTACTTGTTCCCGTTTTGTTTTTTTACTTCAAAATAAGATATGTGCAGTGTGCATAGGAATTTGTTCATAGTTTTTTTTGTTTGTTTGTTTGTTTTTGTTTTTTTTTTTAAACTATAGTCCAGCCTTCCAAAGGTCTGAGGGACAATGAACTGGCCCACTGTTTAAAAAGTTTGAGGACCCCTGTTCTAGAGAGTATGCTGAGGGTGGGGTGCCCCTTTTTGCCCTTGAGGCTCTCCTTAGATACTCAGTTGCTGATTAAGAGCCCCAAGGGCAAAAAGGCAGATTTACTTCATTACCAGGAGGAATTGGGTGGGAGACACAAGCCAGTGTGTACAACACCCAAAGTCTTTAAAAAGACATTCAATAATTAATTCTGGATAATTATCACTAGGAAAACAAACAAGGCCATCTCTTCTATTTGGCTAAAATGAAATAAAATTGCTCTTTGTAGAGTTTGCTATTTAAATGTGGTGGGGTAGGATTAACTTTTCCTAAATATTTCCAAAGCCCCTGGGCACTTCTTAGAGGTAATAGTCAACACTTACTTCTCTGCTTCTCTCCTTTCTTCCCACAAATGGCCTCTGCTAAGGCAATTCCAGATGTTATTTATTTACTAGAAACTTGACTTCTCTTTGCACAAGGTCCTAGAGAAGACAGTTTGACCCCAAGGATCCCATTAACTTTCAAAGACGGTTGGGAGGAGGTAGTAATCTGGGGGGGAGAAGGTAACACTAAATATTCTGAGCTTCAGAAGCAGCAGCTGTAGAGGAAGATGTGAGAGGCTGTCCGCACCTGCCTTTCCAGCAAACCCAGCTGCAGTTTCCGAAGGGGAGGGAGAGCCTGCCAAGAATCCACTGTTCCCCAGAGCGTGCATGGGCCCTCACCTGCTGGGAGTCCCCACCTGCTGGGAATCCCCACCTGTGTGAGCTCACAGGGAAAGAGACAGATATAGTTTAGACCACAAAGAAGTGCATCCCAGGGCCCAATTGGGAAAGCAGACAATCTTGGCAGAAATTCAGAATCTAAATACGAATAACTCAAACCTCTGCAATGGCTCAGACATTCACCTAGTCCAGAGATCTGTCAGAGGTGAATCACTTAAAAAATATACTCTTGTTTAAAAACAGGCTAGGATGGCTTAAAAATTATTTCTAATAGAAAAACAAGGTGGAGAGCAAGGAACCTGGGGTGGGCGGGTATGAGTTCTCTTAGCTTTTTCCCCGTGACCTCCTGCGGGACGCGAAGGCACGCCCCTGAATTCAGGCATGAATCTGTCAGCTTTTCAGAACCCGGGTGCTGGCAGTTGGCGCTCGCCTCTTGGAAAGGCACCTTTCCAGGCACTGCCTAGGGCGAACGGCAGCCACATCTCCCCCGGGGCATGGCAATCCCGGAGACCGAGGTGCCTCTTCCCGTCCGACTGAGAACTGAAATCCACATTCTATCTCTGTAGGGGCAGCGTCATGGAGGCGGGGGGAGTGGACCGGGAGCAGATAGGATTAAAAACAAAATTAAACCCCGTTAAGCCCCGTTTGTTTCCACAGGGGCAGACAGGGCTACCTGCTTTTCTTTCCACCGTCCAAGCCCATTTCCACCTTCCAAGATCATTTGGGGTAAAGCAGGAACCAGGAGCACCCAAATGGGAATCCTGGAGGAGCTTTGTTCTTCTTACGCATTAATTAGCCCGCTTGGGGGAAGACCCTCGCGTGAAGTCCGAGGCCAAGGCCGAGGGGACGCCCAGGGATCCCCGCATCAAGTGCGCCAGCGCCAAGCCCACCCTCGCCCCCGCGCGACCCGCACGCGGCCTGGGCGCTGGGCTCGCGTGAGGGTGCGCGCATCGCCCACCCGCCGTGCAGCTCACCTAACACCACCGCGGCAACGGTGCAAAGCAGCAGCCAGTTGTTCTTCAGGAAGCGCTTGCAGTCGCATCCCTTCCTCGCCGGCTTCCCCATGGCAGGCGCCCGGGCTCGGAGCCTCCTCTGCGGTCGCCGCTATTGTGCGCGAGGCTCGGGAGTGCGCTCGTGGGCTGGGGGACCGAGGGACCGCTGGCTGCTCAGCGGCGCGGCCGAGGAGGGATTCAGGAGCACAGGGGAGAGAGTGAGCTTTGCTGCCGCCGCTGCCTCTGTTACAGCCGCTGCCGCCTCCTGAGATCGTTCACCGCTACTGCTGCTCTGCCAGCCCGGTGGCTTTGCGTGGCGGGCGCGCCCGGCTCCTCCTGCCGGCGCCGCGCTCTGCGGCGCCCGGGCCAACCAGCGAGGAAGGAGGGAGGAGCGGCAGGCCCAGGGAGGCGGGTGGGTGCGTGCGTGGGGCGCCCGGAGTCCCGGTGGAGCAGGCGTGGGAGGGCGCCGAGCCCTGCGGCTGGAGCTGGGGCAGTGGGAACCCTGCGTCCCGCTCCACAGCCTTCAGCTGGAGTCTGCCTCGCTTCCTCCCGCAACCCTTACTCTGAGTTAACTCTTCGGATTTCGCGTTTTCTTCTCCCGCTAATGCAGAGGGGCGGAGCCATTGACCCCCTTGGCGTGGACTTCATCCTGCAGCCTCCCTCTATACCCACACCAGCCATTCCCAGTGCCAGCACCCGCAGAACGCAGTATCCTTTAGAGTTGGGAAGAACTGGCTCTGCCTTGGATCCCTCTTGGTCCCTTGTGCAGGCTGAGATTTGCCTAAAGAGCAAAAGCTTGAAGCCTCTGGGAGGAGAGAGGAAAGAGTACTGCAGACAGGACCGGACTTAGGGAAGTTTCACACAGAGCCTCTAGTCTCCCCACGGAGACTAACTCTCCTCTCCACGTCTTGGGAGGTGACTTGTTTGTGGACTTGGGGCTTGGAATGTTCCCTACATTTGGAGATGATGATCCTTCTCAGAGTTTCACTTCCTCTCCTTATGTCTAGCTGTGTGGCCGCCACAGGCCCCAAAGCTCTAAGACTCTGTAAGGTAATTAGGAGTGAGAACCTGACACGTTGGAAAGGTACCCACAGGAGAAACTAGGTTAGTGGTGCTAAGTAGACTCTGCGTTGCTAAGTGAATTTTCTAACTTTCTAACATTCTTCTACCCAGTTTTCCCACCCCTACTTATACAAACTCTTTCCTTCTTCCTTCTATCTCATCTGCACCCGGGCAGCTCTAAGCTGGCTTCTCATCAGCTTTCCTAAAATTAAGTGAGCCCTGCATGGATTGATTTTTTTTTTTTTTTTTTTTTTTTTTTTTTACAGAAAGAGTCATATAAAACCATGTTTGTGGATAGTGTCTAATAATACAACAAAATTTTATTATAAAAAAAAAACTGAAAATTTAACAAAAC
>CAUYPK010030020.1:0-12188 GCA_963574355.1 Loris lydekkerianus
ATGCAGCCTTAAAGAAAGATGGAGACTTTACCTCTTTCATGTTTACATGGATGGAGCTGGAACATATTCTTCTTAGTAAAGTATCTCAAGAATGGAAGAAAAAGTATCCAATGTACTCAGCCCTACTATAAAACTAATTTATAGCTTTCTTTCTTTTTTTATTATTAAATCATAGCTGTGTATATTAATGCAATCATGGGGCACCATACACTGGTTTTATAGACTGTTTGCCACATTTTCATCACACTGGTTAACATAGCCTTCCTGGCATTTTCTTAGTTATTGTGTTAAGACATTTCTATTCTACATTTTAATTTATAGCTTTCATATGAAAGCTATAACCCAATTATAGTCCAAGAATATGGGGAAAGAAGAAAGGGGAGGAGGAGGATGGGCAGAGGGAGGGTGATTGGTAGGACTACACCTACGGTGCATCTTACAAGGGTACATGTGAAACTTACTAAATGTAGAATATAAATGTCTTAACACAATAACTAAGAAAATGCCATGAAGGCTATAACACAGTTTGACGAAAATATTTCAAATTGTATATAAAACTAGCACATTGTACCCCATGATTGCATTAATGTATACAGCGATGATTTAATAAAAATATAAAAATAATAATTAATAAAAAAAAGAAAAGAAAACTACTAAATTAGGCTCAGCTCCTGTAGCTCAAGCGGCTAAGGCACCAGCCACATACACCAGAGCTGGTGGATTCAAATCCAGCCTGGGCCTGCCAAACAACAATGACAAGTACAACCAAAAAAAAAAATAGCCAGGTATTGTGGCGGGTGCCTGTAGTCCCAGCTACTTGGGAAGCTGAGGCAAGAGAATCACTTAAGCCCAAGAGTTGGAGGTTGCTGTGAGCTGTGATGCCGTGGCACTCTACCCAGGATGCCAGCTTGAGGCTCTGTCTCGCAAAAGAAAACTATTAAATTGAGAGAAAGAATCAAGCATTACTGACCTTTCTTATATGAATTGTAATACTGAGTAACTACATAGTAGGTAGGGAGAGACATCTTTTTATAGAAGTATCCCACTTAACAAATGAAAAGGAATTGATAGACTATCACTATATTTCAATTCCCAGTGAAGTAATGGGCTAGACATTGAGCCTCAGTGGTTGCTACCATCACACACAAAAAGAAGACATCTAGACATTATATGCCTCCTTTGAAAGAACAGCAGAACAGCACCTATGATCTTGCCAACTAGATCAAGCCTGAAACCGATGAAGCTTTTGGATCCAACTACCTGTTTTCAGGAAATAATAAGACCAGAGGAACACATTGAACTGTAACATGAGTATGCGGTCAGCAAAACTCAGACTGGGAGATTCTGAGTCAAACCAATTGTAACAGATAAAAAAAGGAATGGCCACTTAAAATATATACCAACATTTAAAACATGTATAGAATGGCAAGACTAGGCTTGGCCCCTGTAGCTTAAGCCCAAGAATTTGAGGTTGCTGTGAGCTGTGATGCCACAGCACTCTACCAAGGGCGACATAGTGAAACTGTCTCAGAAAAACAAAAAAACTTGGAGCTACCTACTCTGTCATTTTCACTGACATTACTCCTTTTTGAAGGCTAGTTTTTCTGGATGTAAAATTCTTGATTAATGGTCTTTCTTTTATCACTTTGAATATGACATCCCACTACTGCCTGCTTGTCAATGATTTCTGACAATAAATCAGCTGTTAACCTTACGGGATCTCTTTTATGAGATGAATCACTTATCTGTTAGTGCTCGAAATTCTGTCTTTGTCTTTCAACAGATGTTCCAGTTGTAGTTCGCTGATCTTTCTGGATGTATAAATTAATGTCTTTCATCAAATTTGAGAAATTCTGGCCATTATTTCTTCACATATTCTTTGTGCCCTTTCTCCTCTTTCTGGGACTCCCATTATATGGAGCAAAAACTGCTAGAACCCTGGAAAATAGTCAACCAAGTGAACTGTGAGTCAAGATAGAGACAACTTTAAAAAGGTAGGAAAGCTTATCAAAAAGACTAAACAAGCAAGCAGACAAATGCTGGTAAGGGTGTGGAGAAATGAAAACTCTTATATACAGTTGCTGGATGAGTACAACTCTCATACACAGTTGGTCTAACGTAAATTAGAACAGCCATATGGACAACAACATGGAAGGTTCTCAAAAAATAAAACTACCATATGATCCAACATTCTTACCCACTACTGGGCACATAACCAAAGGAAATGAAATCATATGTTGGGAGTGACATCTGTATTCCCATGTTTATTGTAGCACTATTCACAATAGTTAAAATATAGAATCATCCTAAGTCTTCATCAATGGGTGGATGGATTTTAAAAATGTGGCATACATACACAATAGTATGCTATTCAGACATAAAAAAAGAATGAAACCCTGTCATTTGAAGCACAGACGAACGTAGAGGATATTACGTGAAATAAGCCAAGAACAGAAAAACAAATACTGCACAATCTCACTCAAGTGTAATCTAAAAAAATTGATTCATAGAAGTAGAGAGTAAAATAGTGATTCCTGCAGGCTGAGGAGAGTGGGGAGAAGAAATGGAAAGAGTGTGGTCAATAGGTACAAAGTTATAGTTAGATAAGAGGAATAAGTTCTGGTGTCTCATTGCACAGTAGGGGAACTGTACTCAACAACATGTATTACATACTTCCAAATAGCTAGAAAAGAGCATTTTAAATGTTTTCATCTCAAAGAAATGACAAGTGTTTGAGGTTATTGATATGATAATTACCCTGATTTGATCATTACATAGTATATGTGTATGCGTATATGTTTATGTGTATATCACACTGTACCCCACAAATATGTATAATTATTATATGTCAAATTAAAACAAAATGCCCCCAAATACATATTTTTAGTATAAAGGCTAAAAAACAAGTGCATAAAACTCCTACAGCACATATACTTAATGGTGAGAAACTTGATGCTTTCTTGCCACGAGCAGGAAAGAGGCAAGCATATACATTTTCAACACTCCTATTTAACATACTGGAAGAG
This sequence comes from Loris lydekkerianus, assembly GCA_963574355.1. Classification (NCBI taxonomy): domain Eukaryota; kingdom Metazoa; phylum Chordata; class Mammalia; order Primates; family Lorisidae; genus Loris; species Loris lydekkerianus. Next base: position 3,027 of record CAUYPK010030020.1, read on the forward strand.
TTGGCTAATGCAGTGAAACAAGGAAAATAAATTTTTACAGGCTGGAAAGGAAGAAATAAGACTATCATTGTGTATATAAATATATGTGGAAAATTTTATTATATTTTTACTTGCTTTTGTCCCACTTTCCTCCTCCTACATTATAAATATGAGACCCTGGTCCCTGGTCCTGGGGCAGCAGAGCAGACCTTGTTCTCAAAGAACTGTGTTGAAGGATTGATGAAACGTGATTTGCTTATATTTTATCTAACTTGGAGTTTTGTCAAGGCAGAAAGGTGGCTAAGTAGGAGTTTTCAAACAAACATCAAAAAGCATATGAACAACCTGTTGCTACCTGGGACAAACAAACATTTAAAAAACAGTTGAGGCAAACAGTGAACATGCTGAAAGTCAGGAAGGAAACTCTTTTGGTAAATTAGGGCATTGAGAAGCACCTGTGCACGTGGAGGAATTTAGAAAGCCACACACGCCCAAGGTAGGACAAAACGCTTTGAAAAGACCCGAGAAGATCCCAACCTTTCTTTTACTTCCAGCTGACCTTCAGACTCAGTGCAAGTAGGAAGTGAAGCCTAAAGGTAGAGTTGTAATCAGTCTTGCTAATATTTAAGGAATGCTCTAACAGCAATCTGAAAAGACTAGGAGAGTTTTTTCTCTTTTTTAAAAATGTGTTAAATATGCAGGAGGAACTAAAGAAAATCATGGGCAAAGAACTAAAGGAAGCCAGGAGAACAATGTTACAACAAAGAATATCAATAAAGAGACAGAAATTATAAAAAGGGAGCAAAGCAAAGTCTGGGGTTGAAAAGTAATAGTTGAAATGAAACTCTAACTAGAGCAGCCCAGTAACAGGTTTGAGCAAGTAGAAGAAAGAATCAGTGACCTTGAAGACACATGAATTAAACTTATTCATTCTGAGAAACAGAAAGGAAAAAGAATGAAGAAAAATGAACACACAACACAAACACAAATATCAGGCCCATAAGAAAGGACAAGAGAGGGTGGCACCTGTGCCCAAAGAGTAGGGTGCCGGCCCCATATGCCAGGGGTGGCGGGTTCAAGCCTGGCCCCGGCCAAAAACTGCAACAACAACAACAAAAAAAAAAAGACAAGAGACCCAAGCAGAAAGAACATCTGAAAATATAATGGCCAGAAAATTCCAAACTTTGATTAATGAGATAAATATGCATATCTAAGAATTCCGACAAATTCCAAGGAAAAACAAAAATATCCACATTAAGACATGTTATAATCAAACAGTATAAAAAACCAAAAACAAAGAAAGAATCTTGAAAACAGCAAGAAATAAACAATCTGTCACGTACAAGAAGCCTTAATAAAATTAACAGCTGATTTTGCCTCAGAAATTATGGAGGCTAGAAGGTAGTGAAGTGACATGTTTAAAATAAAGAAAAGTACTGTCAACTAGAAATTCTATGTTCAGCAAAGCTATCCTTCAAAAATGAAGGGGAAATTAAGATATTTCAGAAAAACAAAAATGTGGGGGTTTGTTGTTGATAGACCTGCACTAAAAGAAATGATAAAGTCCTTTAGGTAGAAATGAAAGAAGGTAGTAACCTGACGCCATACAAAAGAAACAAAGAACACTGGTAAAGCAATTACATGGACAAATACAAAAGTCAGTATTACTGTGTTTTTGGTTTGTAATTTTTTTCCCTATATGATTTATAATACCAATGTTATACTTAATGGGCACACAATGTATGAACATAAAAGGAGACAGATGGATCTGTATGGGAGCAAAATTGTTATCTTCTAAGGTTGTATTCATTAAAAATAGATTGCTTTCAGTTTAAGAAGTTAACTGTAATAACAGGGGTAACCACTAAGCAAACAAGTGAAAACCACACCGAAAAGGAAAGGAGAAAGTGATCAAATGGTACATTACAAAAGGAATGATTAGACACACAAAATGCACTAATGGAAGAATTGAGGAAAAGAGTATGACATACGTATTTGACAAAACAAATAGCAAAATGGCAGAAGTATGTCCTTTACCAGTAATTACTTTAGATGTAAATGGGCTAAACTCTCCAATTTAAAAGCAGAGACTGGCAGAAAGGATTTTAAAAATCCAACTACAAAAAATAAATAAAATAAAACAAATCTAACTAGAGTAGAACCTCTGTAAATTGACCACTCAAGGGACTGTGACAAATTGGTAAACATATGGAGGTGGGCAACATAAGAAACCAGGCCTGCTGTACTAATATGTACATGTACTTTACTTTCTTATATAGCTTTTATTAAATATATGAAATCATACATTATCAAACACAGTAAAATAGTGCATACAGTATCCTATGAGTTTAATACATTTACTGTTTTTTCGTTGTTTAATCATTCTTACTGTAAAAAAAGAGTCAATCTTGGTCTCTTATTCTTATTACGAATGTAGTGGTGAAAGCACTGTCGAAGCTGGCTATGCCGCTCAGCATACTTGAACATTTTCCCACAGTGAATCACTTCAACTGCATTGTCAGATGCCTGACTTTTTATTCTTTTAGAGTCTCTGCAATTTCTATGTCATCCTCACTTCTTGCACTTCATCAGTTGCTTCATGCATTTTTATGCTTGTTTGTACTTTGGTCAATATTGCTTGAAAAATTGATTCTGGGTCAGGTTCATTATAGGTTGCCACCTCATCATCCATTGCAACAAAACCTTCAAAATCTATTCCTTCAAATTCTGCCATGGGAGATGGACTGTTTGATGGGACCAAAACATTTTGCTCTTGGGTTGTGACAAATCCAACTTTTTGAAACACTTCTGTATTATTTCTGGCTGAAATTTATTCCAAGCAGAACTGATCCAAAAGACAGCATCTTCTAGAATATGAACTGATGTAGCAGATGAACTTTCTTCCACAGGTGGACCACAGGTTTGTGTTTTAGTAATGACTCTCTGCAGGAGCTGGGCTTGGTAGTAGTGCATTTTAAATGTTTTGATGATGCCTTGGTCAAGAGGTTGGATTTTTGAGGTCATGTTTGGAGAAAGAAATTTCAATGTCACGTTTGTGAAATGAGTGGCCAGGACAGTTGTCCCCTGTCAGTAGAAGGCACCATTCCTTCTTCATTTCACGTCAATACCCCTTACCTACTCACTCCTCAAATAGAGCATCAGTAATCCATGTGCATTTGTTTGATATCCAAGCGATGTGGAGGTCTTTGGGCTTCAAGTTCTTGGATGCATGTAGCTTTGCTAATTTACGAGTCACCAAAGGTTTTAGTTTGTCTTTGGTTGAGCTAGGGCAAAGCAGAACTGTGAAATGTTCTTTGGAAAATTTTCTGCTCTTACATTTTTCACTCTCTATGACAAGGCTTCTGTTAGGCATCACCTTGAAAAAGAGTCCACACTCATCAATGTTAAAGATGTCATCTTTGAAGCCTCAGGTGAAGTCCAGGAACTTTTTGATGAAATCTTCCACAACTTCTTCCGGAACTTCATGGGACTCACCACACAAGACTTTCTGGAAGATTTTGTATTGCACTTTAGATTTCTTGAGCCAACCACCTGGTACTTGGAAATCTGCCACTTGAATTTCTGTGCAAATTATTTAGCAAGTTCTCAGATCATCACCAGGAGATTCAGGTGTTAACTGCCCTCATTTGTTAGAACCAGCATGATGTGGCTTCCTTGACGTCATCAAGGAAAGTTTTCCTTCTTTTCTGCTGTAAGACTCTGTTTTTCTTACCATATCTCTCCAAGTACTCATGTTTATGTCTTTGGATGTTGCTAACTGTGGTCTTGCTAATACCAAAATGTTCTGTTGTCTGTCTTTGGATATTGCTTTCTAGAAAATGTAGATCAACCTTTTCCTTCAATGTCAGCTGTTTGAGTTCTTTCCTTTGGACCATCATGTCTCAATTAACTATAACATTTTTCACTAATTGTAGGACTTATCTATAATTTGGGACAGTCCTTGATTTTGAAAATATTTTCCGCAACACTTGATAAACAATAGGACATTGGACCTAATCCAACAACATAATAATAAACATGAAAAAAGAACTTATATTGAAGAAAAATCCAATATAATAAGGGGCAAAGCCTACACCTCTACCCCTTGGTGTAGAGTGGTCTCAACTGGTCAAGTTATAGAGGGAGAATTAATGTGTGTGTTACAGTCCAAGTGGTCAAGATGCAATTTACAGAAGTGGTCAATATATAGAGGTCAGTCTTCCATTGAGTACGTGTGATACATGACCAGTCTATGAACTTTGGAGGTGGTCAACTATTGGGGTTCTACTCCATATGCTGTCTATAAGAGATTCATTTTAGATCCAAAGATACAAATAGCTTGAAAGTAAAAGGATGGAAAAAGACACTCCATATTAGAAACCAAAAGAGAGGGTGACTATACTACTGCAAGACAAAATAGAGACTACGACAAAAACTCTTACAATAGATAAGGAAGGACATTATATGGGAACACACTAAATTCATCAAGAAGACAAAACAATTTTTCTTTAGTACATAAGGAGCATTCTCCAGGGTAAATCATATAGACTATAAAACAAATCTCAATAATTTTATAAAAAATTATGGGTTTGGCACCTGTAGCTCTTGCAGCTAAGGTGCCAGCCACATACACCAGAGCTGGCGGGTTCAAACCTAGCCGAGACCTGCCAAACAACAATGACAACTAAAACCAAAAAAATAGTCGAGTGTTGTGGTGTGTGCCAGTGATTCCAGCTACTTGGGAGGCTGAGGCAAGAGAATTGCTCAAGCCCAGGAATTGGAGATTGCTGTGAGCTGTGATGCCATGGCACTCTACCCAGAGTGACAACTTGAGGCTCTGTCTCAAAAAAAAAAAAAAAAAAAAATTATGGAAATCAGGCGGTGCCTGTGGCTCAGTGAGTAGGGCACTGACTCCATATACCGAGGGTGGTGGGTTCAAACCCAGCCCCAGCCAAACTGCAACAAAAAAAATAAAATAGCGAGGCATTGTGGCAGGCGCTTATAGTCCCAGCTACTCAGGAGGCTGAGGCAAGAGAATCGTCTAAGCCCAAGAGCTAGAGGTTGCTGTGAGCTGTGACACCAGGGCACTCTACCCAGGGCACTCTACCCAGGGCAACAAAGTGAGACTCTGTCTCTAAAAAAAAAAATTATGGAAATCATACCAAGTATCTTCTCTGGCAATAATACAATGAAACTAGAAATTAGTAACAAGAAAAACTGGACATTTTCCAAATATGGGCTAGTTAAGCAACACACTTTTATTTATTTTTTTTCTTGAGATAGAGTCTCACTTTGTCACCCTTGCTAGAGTGCCATGGCATCATAGCTCACAACAATGTCAAACTCCTGGGCTTAAGCGATTCTCTTGCCTTAGCCTCCCAAATAGCTAGGCCTATAGGCATCTACCACAATACCCAGCTAGTTCTAGAGATGAGGTCTTGCTCTCTCTCAGGCTGGTTTCAAACTTGTGAACCTAGGCAATCCACCTGCTTCGGCCTCCCACGGTTCTAGGGTTATAGGTGTGAATCACCGTGCCTGGCCCAATTTTTGCAATATTTTCATCAGTTTTGCTCATTACTGGCTGCCCTGACCTCTCTTTATCAGTGATGCTTTCTCTTCCCTCAGAAAAACATTTAATACATTTGTACACTGCCCTTTTCTTCATGGCATTATCCTGATAAACTTGGACTAATATGCCCCTGATTTCACTTCCACTCTTGCCTAATTAGCAATAAATTTAACTTTTGTTTGTTGCTTTAAGGTCTGACATTCTCATGATGGCACACAAAAACCAATAACAAACATGAACACCATTCAGCAAGACATTGCCACATGTCGACATGAACACAACTGTGAGACACAGACCTACCAAGATTATGAGACCTTATTGAGTTGTTTGTATAGCACTGCCAATGTAAGCACACAGTGGCAAGTTTGTGAACTTAATTGTCAGACCTAGTAATTTGAAGTCTGCTAATATGATGCTTCTGGATTTTTTCTTTTGGCTTAAGATTGCTTTGGCTATTCAGGCATTTTTCTGGTTCCAAATGAAGCAAAGCCAATAAGGAGCAATGAGATTGAAGCAGTAATAAAAACAATTTCCAACAACAACAACAAGAGCCCCTGATGGATTTTCAGCCATATTTTACCAGACCTACAAAGAAGAGCTGGTCCCCATACTGCGGAAATTATTCCATCACATTGAGAAGGAGGGAACACTCCTCAACATGTTTTACAAAGCCAGCATCACCTTGATACCAAAGCAGGAAAAGGCACAACACAAAAAGAAAATTACAGAGCAATATCCTTTTTTAATATACATTCAAAAGTCCTTAATAAAATACTAGCAAACTGAATTTAGCAGCACGTCAAAAAAAAATAATAATAATCTACCATGACCAAGGATGCAGGAATGGTTCAACATACTTAAATCAATATGTAATTAACCACATATACATAAGCAAAAACAAGGACCATATGATTTTCTGAATAGATGCAGAAGAAGCATTTGACAAATTCTAGCATCTTTTCATGATAAAAACCCTCAACAAACTAGGTATAGAAGGGACATATCTCAAGATTATAGAAGCCATATATGACAGTCCCACAGCCAACATCATATTGAATGGAGAAAAGTTGAAAGCCTTCTCACTGAGAACAGAAACAAGATAAATGTGCCCATTGTCACCACTTTTATTCAACATAGTGCTAGAAGTTCTAGCCAGAGCAATCAGGCAAGAGAAAGAAAGAAATAAATGGTATCCAAATGAGGAAAGAAGAGGTCAAACTATTGCTTTTTGCTGATGACGTGATTTTTTTTTTTTATTGTTAAATCATAGCTGTGTACATTAGTGCAATTGCCTGTACCCATTCTAAGATGCACCATAGATGTGGCCCCAGATGACGTGATCTTATACCTAGAAAACCTCAAAGACTCCACTAAGAGACTCCTGGAATTGATAAATTCAGCAAAGTCTCAGGCTACAAAGTCAATGTACTCAAATCAGTAGCATTGGTCAAAGAGTCAATACCATTCACAATGCTACAAAGAAAATAAGATACCTAGGAGTATGCTTAACCAAGGAGGTGAAAGATCTCTACAAAGAGAACTATGAAACATTGAGGAAAGAAATTGCAGATGACACAAAGAGGCGGAAAAACATACCATGCTCATGGATCAGTACAATCAGTGTTGTTAAAATATCCATACTACCCAAAATACTACCCATTTACAGATTCAATGCAGTCCCCATCAAAATTAACATATTTCACAGATTTAGAAATGTATTTCTTTCAGACTCCAACGTTGAAGTGACTCCTTATTCTGTAGTAACAGGCATGAAAACAACTGTAATCTCCTTAAACATCTCCATCAGTGCTCTCAGGTGATTAGGTATATTGTCCATGAGTATTAATATTTTGCAAAGAATCTTTTATTTATTTATTTTTTTTGAGAGTGTCTCACTCTGTTTCCCCAGGCTAGAGTGCCCATGCATCAGCCTAGTTCACAGCAATCTCAAACTCCTGGATCTAGGCTGTCCTCCTGCGTCAGCCTCCTGAACTGGGATCACAGGCCTGCCACAGCACCTAGCACATTTTTATATTTTTAGTAGAGATGGCTTCTCACTCCATCTCTCTCTCTTTTTTTTTTTTAGAGACAGAGTGTCATCTTTGTCACCCTTGGTAGAGTGCTGTGGCGTCACAGCTCACAGCAACCTCCAGCTCTTGGGCTTAGCTGATTCTCTTGCCTCAGCCTCCCGAGTAGCTGGGACTACAGGTGCCCACCACAATGCCTGGCTATTTTTTGTTAAGGTTTGGCCAGGGTCGGGTTCTAACCTGCCACCCTCAGTATATGGGGCCGGCTCCCACTCACTGAGCCACAGGCTCCGCCCTCACTCTCTTTTATTTTTTATTTATTTTGTTTTTTTTTGAGACAGAGTCTCACTTTATCACCATTGGTAGAGTGCTGTGGCCTCCAGCTCTTGGGCTTAGGTGATTCTCTTGCCTCAGCCTCCCAAGTAGCTGGGACTACAGGTGCCCACCCGCCACAACACCCAGCTATTTTTTTTGTTGCAGTTTGGCTGGGGCCGGGTTCAAACCTGCCACCCTCGGAATATGGGGCCGGCACCCTTCTCACTGAGCCACAGGTGCCGCCCTCACTCTTTCAGTCTGGTATCAAACTCCTGAGCTCAGTGATCCTCTCACCTCCGCCTCCCAGAGTGCTAGGTATATAGGGATGAACCACCTTGCCTAGCCTGGAATCTTTATTCTGAGCAGTAGGTCTCAACAGTGAGTTTAAAACATAAAGTAAACCACACTGTAAATGTAAACAGATAAGCCATCATCTAGGCTTTGTTGTTCCACTTCTAGAGCAGAGTAGATTTACGATTTTCAGAATGGTAATAATCATTGGCTTCAGTTTAAAGTCACCAACTGCATCAGCCGCTAATAATATAGTCAGCCTCTCCTGTGAAGCTTTAAAGCCAAGCAATGACTTCTCTAGCTAGGAAAAATCCTAGGTGGCATATTCTTCCAATATAAAGCTGTTTTGTTTACACTGAAAACCTGCTGTTCAGTGTGGCCACCTTCTGCAGCTTCTGTTTCAGCTCCTGCTGCTTTACCTTGTACTTTTCTGTTTCAGAGAGGCTTCTTTAAGTCTCATGAGCCAACCTCTGCTAGCTTCAAACTTTTCTTCTGTGGCTTTCACCTCAGCCTTAATAGAACTGAAGAGAATTGGACCTTGCTCTTGGTTAGGCCTTGGCTTAAGGGAATTTTGTGGCGTGTTTGATCTGTCCAAAGCATTCAACCTTTCTCCATATCAGCAGTATGGCTGTTACAAAAGTCAGGAGAGAGAGAGAGATGGATATATATATATGGCTTTTTCACTATCTTATCATTCATGTGTTCGCTGGAGTAGCACTTTAATTTCCCTGAAGAATTTTCCCATTGCATTCACAACTTGGCTGTTTGGCACAGAAGGCCTACCTGTTAGCCTGTCTCAGCTTTCAACATGCCTTCCTCATTAAGCTTAATTTAAAATGAAAGACAGGAAACTTTTTCTTTCATTTAATCACTTAGAGGTCATTGTAGGGTTATTAACTAGCCTAATTTCAATATTGTATCTCAGGGAACAGGGAGGCCCAAGGAGAGGAAGAGAGTTGACGGAACAGCTGATTAGACAAG
>CAUYPK010030021.1:0-13450 GCA_963574355.1 Loris lydekkerianus
GTGTGTACAAATGACTCAGTGAACAAGCACCAGGGCCCATGCAGTGTGTACAAGTGACTAGTGAACAGGCAGAGTGGCCCATGCAGTGTGTACAAGTGAGTAGTGAACAGGCAGCAGGGCCCATGCAGTGTGTACAAGTGAGTAGTGAACAGGCAGCGGGGCCCATGCAGTGTGTACAAATGACTAGTGAACAGGCAGCTGGGCCCATGCAGTGTGTACAAGTGAGTAATGAACAGGCAGCGGGGCCCATGCAGTGTGTACAAGTGAGTCAGTGAACAGGCAGCTGGGCCCATGCAGTGTGTACAAATGACTAGTGAACAGGCAGCTGGGCCCATGCAGTGTGTACAAGTGAGTAATGAACAGGCAGCTGGGCCCATGCAGTGTGTACAAGTGAGTAGTGAACAGGCAGCGGGGCCCAGGCAGTGTGTACAATTCAGTAGTGAACAGGCATTGTCCTGTGTGTACGTGTCTTTGTGTGTGCACATCCCTTCTCCCTTGGTTCTTGAGACAAATGTTCACCACCAAGTTTCTTCCAATCTCCCTCACAATTGCTGGGACCTCACTCAGCCTTTTGTTCCCAATATGAAAAGAGTTACCAGCTTCAAGCAGATATTAAAGGGGCGGGGGCAGAGGTGAAAAGTGCAAACACATCTATGCGCTGAGCTGCCAGCCCACTCACCTCCTTGCTCTTGCACAAAGACGCGTTTCATTTGAGAGTGTGAATGAATGTGTGACCAACACGAAAACTGAGATTGACATCAGCCCGCAGTCGTGGGCCATTTCAGCTGTGTTTCTCCTTCATGGGGTCTCCTGGGGATGGCAGGGAGCAGGTGTGAATTTCCAGTTTATTAACAGTTAAGTCGGCATGGCCCGTGCATGTTGAGAGGCCTAATGGACTGGCTGGTCTCCCTGAGTGAGAGCAGCACCGCCTGGGGAGACCAAGGACACAGATTCTGCCACCTCGCTAGACGCGGCGCCTTGGGGATGTGCACTGCACTGCAGGCCTGTGCTGGTGATTCACATGCTTCATGGTGTTCCTTAAAGTTTGGAGACAAGTTAATGGAGTTTTTCTGGATAAAGGACAGTGGAATTGTAGTTGGCACTGAGAATCGACCTCTATCAAAGAGAAGCACTGACTGTATCCCCCACACACTGACTTTGACCCTGGGCATTGCTTCTTCACCAACAAAGCCTAAAATGTAGTCCCTGCCTGTCTGCTGAGCACAGTATGGCCATGAGGTGCGATTACCCACGGAAAGATTTCAGAAGGCAATAATCTCCACCGTGGCAGGTGAAATGCTAACGTTTATTTTAACTGGGCTTTGGGAGTGCTTCAAAAGAAAGGAAACAAAATGTCAGATGTTAACGTGACACAGAATTTTAAGAAGCCACTTAGTCCAGTCTCGTCATTTTTAACTTAAAGAAAAAAATGAGGACAAAAGACAGCCAGATTCTGTGGGTCTCCCACATCTTCTGTCATCAGGCTTCTGCTCCAAACAGTGGATTTTCAGCACATGGTTCTCAGGTCAAATAAGACTCATCCAACGTTCCTTTTCAGAATGTTTTACCTTACGTCCAGTCCATAAGACTGGGAGGCCAGTCCGGCAGGGCAGTCTGCAGCCTTTCTTAAGTTTTAGTCATTGTGATCACATCACTGTACACAGAACCACAAGCAGTACCAACTGCACTAGTGGAGTTGTTTTTATAACTCGGAGGTGTTAAAGATTAATTTCACCAAAATTGCATCACTGCACGGGGGCACGGTAAGGGATTACAGATGCCAAGACTTCCCTTGTCCTGACTCATGTTTGTCTCAAACTCACATAATTGAGTCAAATTGAAGCTTCTTTATTCGCAACTGTTACTCAGAGGAAAATGCAAGCAGCTTGCATATTTAGCCCACTGTTGGATAATGTATGAAGTCCTTTTGTAACCTTTCTTCATTCCTATTATAAACCAGGAAAGGCTCAAACATGGACACACAAGAGAGTCACAGAAGCCAACTGGGTCCTGGACGAGGACCACGGAAATCACTCGGAGAGGACTTGGAGGGAGCGGGAGACCGTCTCCCAGGAGCCCAGGCCCCGCCAACACTTGTTCTTTTGTTCCCAAGAACAACAGTGATAAGAGCTCTGAGTGCCCAGCAGCATCTGGCATCATGCAAGTGTTCTTACATTATCTTTAATTCTTATATCAACTACAAAGTAAATAAGTTTATCCCATTTCATAAGTGGGAAAAAGGTTACACAGGGTGGTTAAGGGTTTGCCAAAGTCACACTCTTCGTAACCGGCAGGGATCTAACCCAGGTCGGTCTGCCGTCATGAGCAAGCAGCAATTCCATCCGTCCAGCTGCTCAAGTCACCCCTGAGTCCTTTCACTCCCTGCAGATAGTCCTTCAGATGACTACACCTGCTCTAGCTTCAAAAATACATCCAAAATCTGGATTTTCTTCCCCCTGTGCTGTTGCTGGACTGCTCTGCACTTCGAGCACATCCCATCCATGCAATTTATTACACGGCTTCCTCCTGTCTGCCTCCCAGAGTTCTGCCCAAGGCCTCTGGGAGTTGAACACAGCACCTAGGTTATCCTCAAAAAGTAAGTTAGACTTTGTCCTGCTCAAAAGCATCCAAAGATGACTTAGCTCAACATTAACAAAAGCCAAGGTTACTGTCACAGCTGTGTACACAGGCTCCTCTCTGGCTGGCTGTTGTATCTGCCGCCACCAGGCTGCTCCTCAAACCTCTAGACCCCGGTCTCTGCACTTGCTCGCTCCTCCTCTTCCTACAGCTTTCCCTGTAATGTCTGCATTGCTCCCTCCTCCCACATCTTCCCAGACGTCACTGAGTTATCCCCATCTCAGTGAAGCTTTCCAGACCACCCGATTTTAAGTTCTGTAATTTTTTTCCCATAGCACTTGTTACTATCTAACAGACCGTACTTTTGTTTTCAGTTTTTGCTTTTCAGCTGTCTTTTCTTCCCCCAGTATGATATAAAACCTGTGAAACCAGGTTTTTTTCTATTTGTTTACTTTTATCTGTCTAGCACCTAAAGCCACGTCTTGTATCCATTTGGCATTCCATAAATGTCTGATGTTAAATAAATGATTATGTCTGAAGCCTGGAGGGTTCCACTGACCCAGGCTGGCTTGAGGATAGAGACTAAGCTGGACCTTGGCGTTGTGGACACAGAGCACAGAAGCGTAAAAGACCTCAGTGGCATCTGCTTCTCCAGGTAGTCTCTGGGACAAACACAGAGATTTTTTACAGTGGCTTCGAAACCCTAACAGAGCCGTGTGAAGTCAAAACAGGCTGCCAGCTGTGCGGGGAAAGTAAATTTGGGGGGCAGGGGGGGAATGTTAAATTCCTAAACTGAAAAGGCCATCTCAATCTTGGAATTCTGTGATTCCCAGACTGGTTTTCCTTGGGGCTGATCTTGTATCCCAAGGCCGTGAAGTCCTCCTTGGAGTTGTGCCGGGGGCCCAGCACCGACTGTCTGAGAGGGTAGGGAGCCCCTTCATCCCCGTCAGAGAACCGGAATAAATGCCTGCGCTGCCCTAGGTCCCAAGGAAGGGGGACGGCAGGGTCAGATAGAGTCTTCTGAGAGAGTCATAATCCAGGCTCTGGGGCAGCGGGTGGCTCTCCGTGGCCAACATGACTCTCCGTGGCAGAACCACAAACAGCCTTCCTGGGACACCCCAGGGGCCTTTGCAACCTCCACGAGTTTCTGAGAGATTTTAGGACTGAGACTGTGCCCCCCCCACCCCCATGTCTAGTACCTTATCAATGACCCCAAATTTTCTGTATATGTGTAACATAATCAGGTAAATTAGTGCTTTCATCTACAATTTTTTGTGTTTTAACCATGATTTAGATGCCATTGAAACTTTTTTAAAATGAAGAAACAAGAATCCAGGGAAGTCACAAGCTTTGCCCAAGAAACTCTATACAGCTCTGACTGCCAATTAAACTTTCTCATTTTTAACAGTCATGGTATCTAAATTCAAAGACTTTTTCCAAGGCAGAGAATATAAAGTACAATTGCCCTCCGGTCCTAAACTGAAACAGAATTAAAATTCTTAAAATTATATTTCATTCCACACCACAGAATTTTCCTTTTGAAGCCAACATAACTCACACATCAAAACCTTCCACCAAAAGAGTTTATTGGCTGTGAGATACAATTAATTGATTTCAGAAGCCTTACAAGGATGGCATTCTTATTTTTATAGACTCAGGAAAGATTGTTTTTAAAACAACTTCAGGGTTCTTAGACTTACCAATTTAATTACATTGTTTATGGAACCCCAAGGATTCACAAAGTGTTTCCTGTTTTCTTTTTCTTGTCTTTAAACCAAAAATAAATTATCTCAAAGGCAATTGGAGCCTTGGGTGAAAGATAAAGTTACCCACAGAGCTGAATTTCACTAGGGATGGCCATGTGAATCACTGGTCATTTACAAAATTGTGCAATACCATACGTTGTCATAAGTAAACAAGCCTTAAAATATGAATGAAACAAACACCCAAAAGGCCTATAGAACAGGTAATGAGCTGAAATGTGGAAGCATGTAGAACCTCCACTGTCTTACTGTTTGAATTTGGTAAAGGCCTTAAACTGAAGGCCTCACCTACAAGGGAAAAACATTCTTCTATCTTTGTGTATAGACTTAATTGTTTTGAAGAGTCATGATCTGTGAATAAGACAACTAAGACCATATTTGATTATTTAACAGAGCTGTTCCTTCATGATACCTTGTAAATATTTAGTATTTGGAGGTTACAAAACTATTTTCTTTTACAAGATGCTATTTTCTCTCAACTTTCTACATTGACAAACCTCATGTGCCCAGAAAGTTCATTGTAGAAAGTTCTCAATATGTTCCCTTTGCATACCTTTCTAGAACCAGGTAACTCACTGCAGAAACATGGAACAGCCATGAGAACACCAGCGGGGACGACCATGGTCAGCATGGCTGGGTTTAAGGTTGACACAGCCGAAGTGTAGGAACAAGGGTCCCAGGAAAGGTACATATGGTCCAAGCTGATGGCATTTGCTGTTGAAATCTCATCCAGTCCAGTTCAGGAGGACAGGATGGAGGAAGGATGTTACATTAACAAATCCACATAAAAACATTCTCCAGGCAATAGAGCACAGAAAAGACATTTCCAGTCTCTTTAGCTGAGATCTGTGCAGAGGAATGGTTGGTGACTTCAGGAAGGATGAACCTAAACCACCTGCTTGCAGATGGACCCACATGGTCACCACCTGTAACAACCACCAGCACCCTCACCAGAGTGACTGACTTCAGCCTGAGGCGACAGGGAATGGTCTTTAAATCCGAAGTGCTGGGGTTTGTTGTTTTGTTTTGTTTTTCTCAAATAAACTCCAGGAAAGAGAGAAAGTGCTAACGACATTGTTATAAATCACCTCCCTGTATTTGCTCTGCCCCACTTGTCTGATGGCTGAGTCTGTTTTCTCTCTGCACTGCGCAGGGCTGTGAACAGTGAAGAGCTGCTCTTCTCCCTCATCAGCCTCACACAGGCACCCGCCAAACACCCTGCAGAGACTGCCTGCCCCTGAAAGCTGTCTCAGTGTCCCGTACGTCGTGCACATTCTTTCCCTCTTTCTACTAATAGACACTAGTGTTCATCTGCCTCTCAGCCTGGACTTACCTCCGGGAGAGGAGCCATCGGGGAGTGGCGTGCACATGGCCCGTTCCCTCCTGTCATTCGTCACTGCTGGGTGTGTCTCCCTTGGATGCTTCACCAGAAACTGCAACATGGAGATCCAAGGCCTGCAGCTTCTCTGAAGGGTACCCACCTGCCCGTCACAGTCAGGGCTCTTGGGTCTCCAGCTCTAGGGCTTAGTTAGGGCAGTTTGCTTCTGTCACATCCACACATTTTCAGAATGATGGTAGAAAAAAGTGAACCACTTTGAATCGGTGGAAATTAATGTGTCCTGAGCGATACTTCCACAGAGAAAGCTAGAATATCTTATTTGCTATCATTGGAGAAGGCTCACATTGAATATTGGTAACTTATGGGAAGGATAGAGCCTCCCAGCAGAAAATGCAATCTCAAGGTGACCTAGTAAACTCAGTTGTGAGCAGATACTATAATTTTCAAAAGAATATCAGTTAATACATGGAGGGGAATGGCAAAATTAGGAAATTTCCAGTTTGTAAGCCTTGATAAAACATTGATGTAGGCAAGAATTATCGCCTGGCATCATAAACAGAGGCAAAGAGCTACAGAGGTCTGGGCACCTGTGCACTTCCGGGAGGACACTCCCTGGAGGCCGGGGGGAAGGGACATTGCAGTGGACAGTCAGGAAGTCAACACCATGTGCAGGGGGTGAAACCCAAATATTTTCTGTTTCTGTTTGACACAGTGTAGCATGGAACACAGACCAACTGCTGTCTTCCCAAAACATGGACGGTGATCAAATTGAGATTTTATTCAAAGAACACAAGACAAATCCCCCAAAATAAGTTATTCTATGGGATGGATGGCTCTCTCTTTTGACAAGTCAGAATTATTCTAAACTAAGTAAGATTTAAATGACACAACCACAAGTAGCTGGTTGTCTTAGATCAGATCCTGGTGCAGACACACTATCTGAAAGGGATATTTTAGGGAAGAGTTTTAAAATTTAAACATGGAATTAGTACTAGATGATATTAAGTAGTTATTGTTCATTTTGTTAGGTATACCAATTCTATTCTGGTTATAGGAAAATACTCTAAAGATTAGAGATACATACTAAGGTATTTATGAAGTAGAATATTGTTATTTCTATAATTTTCCTTAAAATACATTAGTAGAGTAAAAAATGAGTTGAAGAGAAGAAAAATAAAAATGAAACACTTTCTTCAGTATAAATAAATGCAAACAACCTACCACATCCTCAGATGAAATCATTCTGGCCCAAGACTTTTAGTGAAATGTCCACGTCTCCCATGCTGGTAACATTGCTATAAGGAGTGAGAAACTTTTTCAATAAGTGGGACATTGTCTCTCTTTTTTATTCACTCTTCTTTGGAAAGAAGTCAGGATAACCCTCCAGTATGGAAACCCATTTCCATTTTCTTTCTTTCTGAATATTAAGGGTGATGCTCCAAGGTGCTCCCTGGAGAACCAGTATCAGCACCGCCAGGGAACTTGTAAAAATGCAAACGTGGGTCCTGCTCCAGGGCAGGTCAGGAGGTCTGGGGGTGGCCCCTGGGCATGGCACACCCTCCGGTGAGGCCGCACTGATGCCGGCTGCCCATGTCTGGGGCTGCATCTGGGCCTCCATCTCTTCCTGTGTGATTCACTTCTGAGGGATACGTTGCCAGAGCTCTAGAGATAAAATTAAGCAAAACCCAGGACTGTGGGGCTGATGCATAGTTCTTACTCTTCTTTGTCAATGCCTTTAAATGTGAAGTCGGGGAGAGAGGAAGCAGTATTTGTTATGTAGAGTGTTGAATCACGTTCACAACACGGTATTTTAGAGCACTGTGGAAAACAGTGCCCAGGTTCTGTGCAGTTGGCCCTCCCCGGAGGCCAGGGCCACCTCTCCTGCAAGGGGGATGGGACCTGTTTTGTGGACTGGAGTTTGTGACACAGTGTGAATGACATCTGCCCTCAGACACATCACGAGATCCCCGCTGATGGGACTTTGGTGACACCTAACGTCGTCCCCAGCTCTCTGGCAGCATCCCTTCTCTCCTTGCTACAGTGTTTTGAAGACCAGTGGCGTCTAAACGCTGTGAAGGCCACTGCAGCCCGGGTATGATTCTGGGCACTCGGTGAAGGTGACATTCTGCACTGCTGATGCTGCTCATCACTAGTGGGAAGTGACAGTCCTGAGAGGGTCTGTGACACCATCACCTTCCAGGGCACCAGCTGGAAACACAGCAATGTGTCTGAGGTGCTATGCAGGGCTTTGACCCCAGACTTGTCCCAACTAAAGAAAATGTGGAATATAGAATTACAATCCCATCTTCATGCCAGCGTTTGAGGCCACATTTAGCCATTTGATGTTCACATACAAGGCGTCCGAGACTAACTGAAGTCAGACGCTAGTCCTCATACTGAGTGGTGTTATGCGAGGTTCGTGTTAAAGCGTGACCAGACAGGCTCCCTCTCCTGCTCATTCAGGAACAAGGGTCTCCTAGGCGTCCCCTAAACCACAGCACTGGTCCTCATGGTCTGGGACCTGCACACCGAGGCTCCACACTATCCCATCCATGAGAGCACCCAGGAGAGGGTCCACTTCCCGCCCCGCCTATCTGTGTGAGCACCGTCCACTGACACCAAGTTGCACTAGCGAATGGTCAGGGCATCTGACTTTAAAGCAGATGTCAAGAGAAGCAAAAGCAAAAAAAAAAAAAAAACCCTACAGCGAGAATGTTCAGCTGAAGCACAAATCAATGAAAAGGAAAAGAACTCACGGATAGAAGATGAGTCGATGAGGCCGTAAGAGAGGACATCAGGGAAGGATGATGATCACGGCCTCTGACAGGGAGTTCTGTGTGAAGCTGCCTGTTTTCCTCCTTTCGTCTCTGTTTTCTTTCTAGTTATTATGAACACATCATAGTTATACATATACCTGTATATGGCACGCACGATGCTTTGATACAGGTGTACACTTTTAATGACTCAAATCGGGGTGACTGGGATTGAGGTGAACGTCCCCTCAGGCATTTCTCATTTCTCCGTGTTAGGAACACTCCAGTTCTTCTCATTCAGGAATTTTAAAGTGTACCCAACTTATTGCTGACATGGTCATTTTGCTGTGCTGATATTTTCCATCCTGTCTAACTATATTTTGCACTCAATGACCTTGCCAGTTTCATCCCCCTTCCCTGCAAGCGTCCCCGGCCTCTGGTAACTGTCACTCTCCTTCTGTCCTTGTGAGATCAGTCATTTTAATATTTAGCTTCCATATGTGAATGAGAACATGCAAGCTTGGTCTTGCTGTGTTTGCCTTATCTCACCCAACATGTTCTCCAGTCCCACCCATGTTGTTGCAAATGGCAGGATTTAATTCTTTTGAGACTATAGAACGTTCCACGTGTGTGTGTCCCATATTTTACACATGTCCATCCATCAGAGGACACCGAGTCAATTCTGAATCTGCCTCCTGTGAACAGTGCTGCAGTGACACGGACGCGGGTGCCTTTCCCAGATAACTGAGCTCCCATCCTCTGAATACCCAAACAGCGGACTGCTGGGTCAGAGGCTAGTTCTACTTTCAGATTTTTGAGCAACCTCCATACTGCTCTTTACAGTGGTTGCAATAATCTATTTTCACACCAATAGTCTATTTTACATCCCAGGGCTCCCCTTTCTCCACATCCTCACCAGCATTCATTTGCCTGCTTTTTTGGTAAAAGCCGTTTTAACTGGGATGAGGTGAAAACTCACAGTAGTTTTGCTTTGCATTTCTCTGATGCCTAATGATGTTGAGCACTTTCTCATACACCTGTTGGCCCTGTGTGTGTATTCTTTTAAGAAATGTCTTTTCAGATCCTTCACTCTTTTTTAAGTGGATTATTTGATGTTTTCCTGTTGACTTGTTAGAGCTCCTTCTATTCTAATTATTAGTCCTAGGTCAGATGGGTAGTTGGCAAATATTTTCTGCTATTCTGTGGATTTTCTTTTCCCTTCATTGTTTCCCTGCTGTGTGGAAGCTTTTTAGCGTGGCGTGGTCCCATTTGCACACTTTTGCTTCAGTTGTCTGTGCTTTGGAGACAATACTCAAGTAGCCCTCGCTCAGACCAGTGTCTGGAAGCATTTCCCCCAGTGGTTTCCTTTGGTAGTTTTATAGTTTGGAGTCTTAGATTTAAGTCTTTGATTCAATTTCCTTTGCTTTGATTTTTCTACATGGTCAGAAATAAAGGTCTAGTTTTATTCTTTTTTTTTTTTTTTTTTTGCAGTTTTTGGCCCGGGCTGGGTTTGAACCTGCCACCTCAGGCATATGGGGCCAGCGCCCTACTCCTTTGAGCCACAGGCACCGCCTCTAGTTTTATTCTTTTTCATACATATATCCATTTTTCCCGGCACTATTTATTGACAAGGCTATCCTTTCCTCACTGTACATTCTTGGTAAATTTGCTGAGGTAAGTTCATATAGATGTGTGGACTTATTCCTGAATTCTCTATTCTGTTTCACTGGTCTAGGTATCTGTTTTTATGCCAGTACTGACTGCCCTGCTTGAGTTAATACCGCTCTGTGGTGTAACTTGGAGTCAAGTAATGGAATTCCTCCATTTTTGTTCATTTTGTTCAGAATGGCCCTGGCTATTTTACGTCTTTCATGGTCCCTTATACATTTTAGGATTACTTTTTCTCTTTCTGTGAAGAATGTCATTGGTATTTTGATGGGGATTTCACTGAGTCTGTAAATTGGTTTGAGTAGTATAGACATTTTAAAAATATTGATCCTTCCAAATCATGAGCATGGAATATCTTTCCATTTTTTTTTTTTTTTTTTGTATCCTTTTTAATTTCTTTCCTCGATGTTTTATAATTTTAATTACAGAGATCTTTCACTTCGTTGGTTAAGTTTATTTGTGGATATTTTATTTTATTTGTAGCTATTATAAATGGGGCTACTTTCTTAATTTCTTTTTCAAACTGTTTACTGTTGACATATAGAAACGCTGATTTTTGTGTATTTATTTTGTATCCTGCAACTTTATTCAATTTGTATATCAGTTCTAATAGACTTTTTTGTGAAATATTTAGGTTTCTTTAGGTATAAAATTAGATTGCCTGCAGACACCTCTTCATGTCCAATTTGGATGCCCCCTTGTCCAATTACTATAGGTAGAAATTCCAGTCCTGTGTGGGTGGTGAAAGTGGGCATCCTGTCTTCCCTGGACTTCAGAGGAAAGGCTTTCAGTTTTCCCCATTCATCATCCTACTGTGCCAGGCTGTCATATATGGCCTCTATCATATTGAGGTGAGTGTTTTAAGAGTTTTTATCATACGGGATGCCAAGTTTTACCAAAGGCTTTCTCAGCATCAATTGAATTAATGATATAGCTTTGGTCCTTTGGTTGATATGACGTGCCCCACTGATTGATTGATCCTTGATGTGAATCCCATTTGATCATAATGAATAATCTTTTAAATGTATTGTTTAATTTGGTTTGCTAGTATTTTATTGAGTATTTTCACATCTATACTCATCAGAGATATTGGTCTATAGTTTTGTTTTTTCTTGTTGTTGTGTCTTTGTTTGGCTTGGGTACCGGGGTGATATAGGGCTCAGAGAATGAGTTGAGACTATTCCCCCCTCCTGTTTTTTAATAGTTTAAGTAGAATTGGTATTCATTCTTGTTTGAATACTTGATAGAATTTGTTAGGGATGCCATCAGATCCTGGGCTTTTCTTTGATGGGAGACTTTGTATTACAGCTTCTATCTCATAATCTGTTATTGGTTTGTTCAAGTTTTGGATATCTTCTTGGTTCAATCTTAGTAGGTTGTATGCATCTAAGAACGTATCTGTTTCTTCTAGGTTTCCAACTTACTGTCATACAGTTGTTCATTGTAGTCTTTAATGGTCCTTTGGATTTCTGCTATATCAGTTGGAAATTTTTTCATCTTTTATTTTATTTATTTGGGTCTTCTCTCTTTTTCCTTAGCCAGCCTGCCTAAAAGTGTGTCAATTTTGTTTACCTTTTTTTAAAACCATCTTTTTGTTTTATCAATCTTTAGGGATTTTATTTTATTTTATTTTTTTGCTTCAATTTATTTATTTATGCTATCATCTTTATTTCTGTTCCTCTACTAATTTAAGGTTTGGCTTATTCTTGTTTTTCTACTTCTTTTAGACGTATAATCAGGTTGTTTTATTTGAAGGTTTTCTACTTTTTTGATATAGGCATTTAGTGCTATAAACTTTCTTCTTATTATTGCTTTTTCTATATCCCCTAAGTTTTGATATACTGTGTTTTCATTTTCATTTGTTTTAAGACATTTTTAGATTTCCGTCTCTGTGTGTTCATTGACCCTCTGGTCATTCAGGAGGATGTTGTTTAATTTCCATGTGTTTGTATTTTTTCCAATGTTATTGATTTCTACTTTTATTTCATTGTGGTCAGAGAAAATACTTGGTATGATTTCAATTTTTTTGAATTTTTAAAAACTTGATATCCTTGAGAATGATCCATAAGCAGAGAGAAATTCTGTAACTGTTGAAGGAAACATTCTTTAAGTATCTACTAGATCTATTTACAGTATAGTGCACGTTAAGGCCAATGTTTCTTTGTTGATTTTCTATCTGTGTGATCTGTCCAGTGCTGAAAGTCAAGTGTTGAGGTCTCCATCAATTATTGTATTGGAGTCTATCTCTCTCTTTAGCTCTGATAATATTTCCTTTACACATGTGAGTACTCCAGTGTTGGGTGCGTATGTATTTAGTATTGTTATATTCTCTTACTGAATTGACCACTTCACAATAATAGAATGGCCTTCTTTGTTTCCATTTACAGTTTGTCTTGAAGTCTGTTTTATCTGATAGACTCACAGCTCCATACTTCTGCTCTTTCTGCTTTCCATTTGCATGGACTATTCTTTTCCATCTATTTATTTTCAGTCTATGAGTGTCTTTATTGGTGAAGTGTGTCATATATGTGTCCTGTATATGGCTGGCTTTTATTTTTTTATCCATTCTGCTACTCTGATTTTCCTTAATTGGAGAGATTAGTCCATTCGCATTTAGTATTATTATGGTAGGTAATAGCTTATTGCTGCCACGTTGTTATTTAATTTCTGGTTGCTTTGTGGTTCATTTGTCCTTCCTTCCTTCCTTGCTGTCTTCCTGTCTGCCTTTGTTAAAAGTAATTTTCTGATTGTATGTTTCACTGTCTTGCTTTTCATTTTTTATGTATCTTTTATAGGTTTATTAATTTGAGGTTGATGCTTGCAAAAAACATTTTATAGCCAATTCTTTTAACAATATGACAACTCTACTTATTAACAAACAAATAAACAAGCAAACAGAAATTCTTCCCTTTAACTCCACCCCCTCCCAGATTTGTAACATTTGTTCCATTCGGATCTTTTTCTTTCATACTGTCTTTCAAAACATTTACTTTTGGGTAAACTTACCTTGTTGTGGTTATTTTAATAGGTTTGCCTTTTAGTTTACCTACTCAGAGATAAGTTCTGCTGTGGTAACATCTTGTATGTGTGCTTACCATTAGCAGTTAATTAGGTGTCTTCAGAGGAGACTATCGTTCATCAAGTTTTTTTGTTTCAGACTGAAGAACTCTTTTTAGTTTTTCATGTAAGACAAAATTTTTACTATTATTAAATCATAGCTGTGTACATTAATGTGATCATGGGGCACCATACACTGGTTTTATAGACCATTTGACATATTTTCATCACACTGGTTAACATAGCTTTCCTGGCATTTTCTTACTTACTGTGTTAAGACATTTATATTCAAC
>CAUYPK010030022.1:0-34134 GCA_963574355.1 Loris lydekkerianus
TTCAAACTGTACAGTCCCCAGAAGCACACACTTATCACAAGTGCACACCCTTCACTTGGCGTCTCCAGCACCTGCAGCTCTCTGCGCCTGCTCTGTGTCGGCATCTCCACTTTCTGCAGGGTTGTTCCCCTCCTCGCCAGCGTCAGCTTTTCCCTTTTTCCCTTTGGGCACCTTCTCTCCCTTCTTTGCAGGGGCCTCTTTAGGCTTGGGCTCTGGCTTTGGAGGAGCAGGTTTAGCAGACAACCTTACGGCTCTTCTCTGTGGTTCGTCCTTGGCCTTGGCTTTATCTCCTTTAGCATCCCTTTCAGCCTATCTATTGGGCATGGTGGCAACGGCAGCGGGACGTAGGCGCTGTACGCAGGGATGCAGCGACGTGCAAGCTTTGGTCAGTCCGGGGGTCGTTCTCGCCTCCTCTTCTTCACACTGCTCCTGGCTTAATCATTTTATCTGTACCTTGGAAACTGGGCAGAAACCAAGAAGGCCCAGTTGAGCTGCTCTAGGGAATCATGCTCTAAGCAGATGCCTAGCTCACAGCATGCCACCTACTGGTTTGCCTGTACATAACTTTAATACTTTATCCTAGGCATCAATTATATTACATTTTGTTAAATTATATTAAAAAATCCTTGTTCTTTACGAGGTTTTTGTTTCTATTCCTTATCTTAAACATTGTTATTGTTATTAAATTTTAAGCCTTTTTAATTTTGTGAAGGCAAAAAAATGGAAACCTAATAAGTACATGTATATATAAAAATAAAAAAATCCTACCATGAGAATAACTTTGTATTTTTATTAAGAGAAAAAAAGAAAGGCTTGAAGAGATTCAAGTGACAGCCTCTGATTTATTTGTTCTTAGGGCTTTAAAATAAATGCTTTGGTTTCTTAATTTATTCTTATGTTATCTTTGAATAATTGCAGCAACCATACTTTGGCAGTAATGGGTGATACTTATTTAGGTAAAGCAACTTCTTTTTTTTTTTTTGCAGTTTTTGGCCGGGGCTGGGTTTGAACCCGCCACCTTCGGCATATGGGGCTGGCGCCCTACTCTGTTGAGCCACAGGTGCCGCCCAGGCAACGCAACTTTAAACACTTTAACACTAAATGCTAAAAATTGGCATGATGGTTTATCTTTTTTTCTCAAAGCATTGTTGCCAGTAGGCTAAGCAATTGATAATATCAAATGTGTTGGGCTTTACATACTTTCCAGGTGTAATTGCTTCTAGGGGCTGCCTAGGTGTAAATACCAGTTGGCCCTCTGTATCCACAGGTTCTGCATCCACAGATTGAACCAACTCCAGATAGAAAATGTTTTAGGGGAAATAATAAAATAATAAAATGTAACATCATATGGTATAGCAGGGTGGTGCTCATAGCTCAGTGGGTCCGGCACCAGCCACATAAACACAGGCTGGCCGGTTCAAACTCAGCCTGGGCCAGCTGAACAACAAAGACAACTGCACCAAAAAACAGCTGGGTGTTGCAGCTGGTGCTTGTAGTCCCAGCTACTTGGGAGGCAGAGGCAAGAGATCCCTTTAAACCCAAGAGTTTGAGGTTGTTGTGAGCTGTGATGTCATATCACTCTACTGAGGGCGACATAGAGTGACTCTGTCTCAAAAAAAAAAACAAGATAATTTTATATAGCATTTATATTATATTATGCATTATAAGTAATCCAGAGATAAAGTATATGGGATAATGTGTGTAGGTTATATTCAAAACTATATCCTTTGATATCAGAGACTTGAGCATCCATGGATTTTGGTATTTGGGGGGGGGGGGTGTCCTGGAACCATTCCCTGTGGATACCAAGGATGATTATATTATATGTGTTGCTGACTTCATCAAATGTAGTAATAAAAGCAAATGTAATCAGATATCACTTGGCATATCCTACTGTTACAAGTATGAGTTATTTTTCTAAATAATGTAATTTATATTTAAAATCCCCCAAATAGGCCAAGTGCAGTGGCTCACATTTTTAATCTAAACACTGCGAGGCCAAGGCAGGAGGATTGCTCAAGGTCAGGAGTTTGGGCTGGCCTTCTCAACAAGTAAGAGGCCCCACTTTTATAAAAATAGAGTAAGTTAGCTAGGCATAGTGGTATGCCCCTTTAGTCTCAGCTACTTAGGAGGCTGAGATGGGATTCCTTGAGCCCAAGAATTTGAGGTTACAGTGAGCTGTGATAGCACCGCTGCACTCCAGCCTGGGTAACAAAGCCAGACTTATCTCAAAAAAAAAAAAGTCCGAAATACTAGCTTCACTGATGAAGTTTAAGAACACTTCCAGAAACAAGATGGCGGGCTCACGGTGAGGCACTGTTAAGGGATGAACATTGATTTTTCCTAGAAGCAGATTTTAAAAGCAGTGTTTCTTCAAAACATCTTTTTTCACAAGTATCTTGATACACCATGACTGGAGCAGCAGTAAAATGGGTGATATCAAAGAGAAGTATCTTGAACGTTTATTTCCTTTCCAAAATGGAGCTTTTATATTGTGTTTGTCATAAATCTACGTATTCTTCTCTACCAGATGACTATAATTGCAAAGTAGAGCTTGCTTTGACATCTGATGGCAGGACGATAGTATGTTACCATCCTTCTGTGGACATTGCATATGAACACACTAAACCTACTCCTCTACCAGATCCTGGGTGTAATAATGAAGAGACACATGATCAAGGGCTGAAAACCAGATTAGCAGAAAAAAGTGAACACCTTGAACAAGGACCCATGATAGAACAACTTAGCAAAAAGTTCTTTACTATTAAGCACCGTTGGTATCCTTGTGGACAGTATCACCCTCGTCGTAAGAAACTGAATCCTCCAGGGTGACACCTGTGGCTCAAAGAGTAGGGTGCCAGCCCCATATACCAGAGGTGGCGGGTTCAAACCTGGCCCCAGCCAATAAATAAATAAAAATAAAAACAACGTTTAAAAAAAAAGAAAGAAAGAAAAGAAAGAAACTGAATCCTCCAAAGGACAGATGAGGTTTTCTGGGGAATCAGAGAGAAATGTGCCTCATGTGGCATTTGAGAAAATGCAATGTGGTATATCCATTAATATGTTATATAGTAAAATAGTAATAATAAAATGCCTTTTCATAAAAAAAAAAAAAAAAGAACACTTCCAGTGAAGTATTTTCTCATTGACTGAAGCAGATCCTTTCACACATGTAATATATTTCAGCTTTACTTCTTGGAACTTTTCCCCCCCCCAGCTATTTTTTTTTTAAATTAAATCATAACTGTGTACATTAATGCAATCATGGGGTACCATGCGCTGGTTTTATATACAGTTGGAAATGTTTTCATCACACTGGTTAACATAGCCTTTCTGGCTTTTCCTTAGTTATTGTGTTAAAAACATTTATATTCTACATTTAGTAAGTTTCACATGTACCCTTGTAAGGTGCACCACAGGTGTGGTCCCACCAATTACCCTCCCTCCACCCATCTTCCCCCCTTCCCTCCCCTACTTCTTGGAACATTTAAAAATTTATAGAAACATTGAGAAGATGGTGGAGAGTTTCTATATATCCTGCACCTGATTTCTCTTATTAACATCTTACAGTAGTATGTTAAATTTTTTACAATTAATGAACCAATATTGATACTTTATTAACTAACATCTGTGCTTCGTTCTTATTTTCCAGGTTTTTACTTAATGTTCTTTTTTCTATTTCAGTATACTGCAATATATTTCATCATGTCTCTCCTTAGACTCCTCTTGGCTGTCATGTAATGTATCAATAGTGGTTCATTAATTGTGAAAAATGTAACATTAATATAAGATGTTAATAAAAATCAGATGTGCAGTATATAGAAACTCTACACTATCTCGCTCCCACAGAAACCTGGCTTCCACCAACTGCCCCATTTACATAATCCTTCAGTTCCAGAATACATGTTAATGGTATCAGAATCATTAATCCCTACTCTCATGGGAAACTGGCTTAGCTGCTGGAGGAAAGGGTATGTGGGTAGTTTCTTATGCCTTTAGTCTTACAGATTCTACTTCTTTCATGTATTTATAATAAAGTTTTACTGTTTTGTCACATTCTGAATACCATCCTGGGGTCCCCATGCCACTGACATGGATTTTTTAAATTTGTGTCTATTAAGATTCACTCTTTGTGCAGTACAGTTCTATAGGTTTTGGCAAATGAATAGTGTCCTTTTTGTTTGTTTTTGCTTTTTCCTTTTTAAAAATACATTTTTAAAAAAATAGTAAGAGTGATTTCTTTTTATTTTCTAAATTTTTTGTTAATGATCATTTTTTTGTAAAGTACCTTAAAAAAACTTAAGAGGTAATTTTAATATGTCTATACCAGATTCACTTTATTTATTTATTTATTATTTTTTTTTTTTTGAGACAGTCTCAACTATGTCACCCTGTGTAGAGTGCTGTGGCATCACAGCTCACAGCAACCTCAAACTCTTAGGCTTACAAGGTTCTCTTGCCCAGCCTCCCAAGTAGCTGGGACTACAGGTGCCCACCACAACGCCTGGCTATTTTGTTGTTGCAGTTGCTGTTGTTTTAACAGGTCCAGACTGGGCTCGGGCCCGCCAGCCTCAGTGTATGTGACTGGCACCCTACTCACTGGGCACCAAGCCACCAGATTCACTTTAAACATTGTTTTTATTAAGAATGAATATAATCCTATAAAAACTGTAAGTACTGTAGGTAAAATCCAAGTCCCTTTGTAGAATTCATGTCTATTTTGTGATTTGTTATTAAATTATCTTCTACTTACTTTGCTCTTATAAAATTTAGATGAAATTTTTGTGTACTAGGGAATTAGAAATAGTGTTCTTAGTATTCTGGAGCTTTCATTTTAGGAGCTTTATATTAAATAGTATCCATATTTTCATATAACTTTGCATTGATAAGCAGTTTTTGAAGATGTAGGCTTTAGTATCTGGGTTTATCTTGAGCCCTAAGTAGGGACTAATTGAGGAGAACATAAAAGAAGTTTACTAAAGTTCTTTAGTAGCAGTCCAATTTCTGTCCTAAAATAAGTATGTGATTGGGCAAGAACTTTAACCTCTTTCTAGCCTTATTTCCTTCTTTTGTTAAATGGGATAGTTGGATTCATTTTGATGGTTTCCAGCTTTATACTAGATTGTTTTTATGTAAAGAAGCTGGTAGCTTTGATTTGATAGAAAGCATTATAATGATGATTTATCAAATTTCGTTCTTGATGAATAATAATTTTTAAACTGGTATCAGGTATACAAAGGTAACTGTATGCTAAAAGATTTAAAAAATTAATGCATAGTGTAAAACACAGACATGTTAATAGTATATTTTAAAAGATTGAATCAATGGTAAATACAAAATACTATTTCATAATTTTATTTATTTATTTATTTATTTATTTTTTGAGACAGAATCTTACTATGTGACCCTGGGTAGAGTGCCATGGCATCACAGTTCACACCAACCTCAAACTCTTGGGCTTAAGTGATTCCCTTTCCTCAGCTTCCCAAGTAGCTGTAACTATAGGTGCCCTCCATAGTGCCCAGCTTTTTTTTTTGTGGCAGTTGTCATTGTTTAGCAGGCCCAGGCCGGGTTCGAACCCACCAGCCTCTGTGCATGTGGCTGGTGCCGTAACCACTGTACTATGGGCGTTGAGCCTATTTTATAATCTTATTTATGTAGATAAATAAATATTTATTTTATTCATGTATTTATTTATTTTAGTCAGAGTCTCACTGTTGCCCTGGGTAGAGTGCTATGTGGTCATAGTTCTCAGCAACCTCAGACTCTTGGGCTCAAGAGATACTCTTGCCTCACCCTCCCAAGTAGCTGGGACTGTAGATATGTACCAGTACACCTGGGCTTGTTTTTCTATTTTTAGTAGGGACAGAGTCTCACTCTGCCTCAGGTTGGTCTCTAACTCCAGACCTTAAGTAGTATACCTGCCGCGGCCCCCAAGAGTGAGGTGAACCACCTCACCCAACTTGTTTTATAATATTATTTTATTTTCATTTATTTATTTATTTATTTGAGATGGAGCCTCAAGCTGTCACCCTGGGTAGAGTGCTGTGGCATAACAGCTCACAGCAACCTCCAACTTCTGGACTCAAGCGATTCTCCTGCCTCCACCTCCCAAGTAGCTGGGACTACAGGCGCCTACCACAATGCCTGACTATTTTTTGGTTTCACCCTTCATTGTTGTTTGGCGGGCCCGGGCTGGATTCGAATCCGCCAGCTCAGGTATATGTGGCTGGCGCCTTTGCTGCTTGAGCCACAGGCGCCAAGCCTGTTTTATAATTTTAGAGTAGTTAAAACATTCTGTTTGTAAGTCTTTACATTCTAGTCACCTTCAAACAAATGTATATCTTTGCAAAAAATTAACACTATTTTAGAAATCAGGAAAATTAATCCATTTTTTACATTAAAAAATAGACTTTTTAAGAGTAATTTTGAGTTTATAATAAAACAACAATCTTTAAAAGCAAGAAAAGACTTGTTTTTAAAGTTTTTTAACCCTTTTTAAAAGAAGCTGGCTCTTCGCTTTCTAGTATTATTAATATTTAAATTTTTAGGGTTAAAATTTCATGTTATAGGGGGCTTAGTAAACTCCTATCTAACTGATACAATGTAGTGGTATATGGTAAACAATATAACTCAATCCTATGTACCCTTATATTAATCTGAAATTTAAAAGAAAAAAATCTCATGTTACTATACAAACTGAATGATTGCAAGGTTATCTGCAGCCTTAGGGATCTTATATATGATTGATGGTTGATAGAAGATTGTTTTTAATCCTTGTGTGTGGCTGAATTGCACTTTCAGATAAGGAATTTTACTTATTTATTATATATATATTTTGTTGGAGACAGAGTTTTACTTTGTCGCCCTGGGCAGAGTGCCCTGGGCAGAGTGCTCATAGCAACCTCATACTCTTGGACTCAAGCAATTGTCTTGCTGCGGCCTCCCAAGTAGCTGGGAGTACAGGCTCCCACCACAACATTTAGAGATGAGGTCTCACCTTACTCTGGCTCAGGCTGGTCTCCAACTCATGAGCTTAGGCAATCCACCCACGTCGGCCTGTTAGCGTGCTAGGATTACAAGTATGAGCACCTGGCCTCAGATAAAGAATTTTAAAGTGGGCTTAAAATCAGTTCTACTCAATCATGCAGCATTAGTGTTGTTAAACGCATTGGTCTAGTTTCTTTCTTTTTTCTTTTTTTTTTTTGCAGTTTTTGGCCAGGGCTGGGTCTGAACCCACCACCTCCGGCATATGGGGCCGGCGCCCTACTCCTTTGAGCCACAGGCACTGCCCCCTGGTCTAGTTTCTTCTAAGGTGGCTAACTTATCAGAGGTGGCCACAGTTAGGCATTGAATTTTGTGAACTTTACAGCCTTCTTGTCACCAGCTCTGGCCAAAGTGATTAAGTAGAGGGAGAGAAGAGACAAATTAGAAAGGTAATCATGAGATATTGATTATGGGTGATTTGTTAGTATCTCCTTTTGTTTAGAAGAAGATTAAAATATCTTTTATGTTGTGTTTCAGAAAGGTTTAATGTAATCAAAATGTTATTTAGGTTTAAGGCTCCACATTTCAGTGAGAATATTTAAATGAGAATCTGCAATTGTGTTGGAAAGGATCTCAACTGTTAGAGTATACCTTCTAACATTGATTTCGTATTGCTCTTAGCAGGTTGGTGTAATTATTATTTATCTATCTTTAGTTAATACTGTAGTTTAGATTTTAAATCTATTTGTAAGAAATTAACATTTTTTTTTTTTTTTTTTTTTTTTTTGCAGTTTTTGGCCCAGGCTGGGTTTGAACCCACCACTTCTGGCATATGTGGTCAGCACCCTACTCCTTGAGCCACAGGCACCACCCTTAACTTTTTTTCTTAAAAATATTATAAACTGACTTTTAAATACTACAGTGATATTATAAGAGAATATTTAATGATGGAGGAAAATTTCACAGTGTATTAAGTGGAAAAGGTACAAAAGATAATTTATTCTTCCCCAAAAGGTTGGAAGGGTATCTTAAAGATGGAGTTATGGTGATTTTATTTTCTTCTGTATGTTTTTCCGTATTTGACAGATTTTTCTCCTGTTCATTATGACTGTACTATCTGCAGTCTTGGGGATCTTATATATGAGATCAAGGTAGAAGGATCACTTGAGCTCAGAAGTTCAGGACCAGCTTGGGCAATATAGCCAGACTTTGCCTCTACAAAAAATAGAAAAGTCAGCCATGTGTGGTGGCGTGCACCTGTAGTCCTGGCTACTTGGGAGGCTGAGGCAGGAGAATTGCTTTAGCTGGGCAGTTAGAGGTTGCAGTGATCTGTGATTGTGCCACTACACTCCAGCCTGGGTCCCAGAGTGAGACCCTGTCTTAAAAAGGTTTAAAGAAGGGCAGCGCCCGTAGCTCAGTGGGTAGTGCCGGACACATGCACTGAGGCTGGTGGTTAGAACCCGGCCCTGGGCCAGTTAAAACAACAATGACAACTGCAACAACAAAAATAAACTGGTGTTGTGGCAGATGCCTGTAGTCCCAGCTACTTGGGAGGCTGAGGCAAGAGAACGTTAGAAACCCAAGAGTTTGAGGTTGCTGTGAGCTGTGACGCCATGGCACTCTACCCAGGGCGACAGCTTGAGGCTGTGTCTCAAAAAATAAATACATACATACATACATAATAAGAAAGGAAAGAAAAGAAAGGAAGGAAGATAAGAAAGAGAAAAAGAGAAGAAGAAAGATAGATTTGCTGTCAGTAAAGCAGTTTAGAAACTTTAGAAGGATGTGCTATCAAAGCAGTATGTTTGATAGAGCTGCTTTCTGGGCCCTATAACATAGTATGACCTGACTAGGCTGTTTCTTTGAGTGTTATTATTGGCTTTGGGTCTTTTCTCATGGGTGGGTCAGTTTTCCCAGCGAATAAGTAGGTCTAGTTGCTAGTATTCTGGGAACTGACAGGGGGAAGAAGGCTAGGAGATTTCAACATAGAGTTTATAAGTGTCTCACTTGATTGATTATGCTTTCTGTGTGTTACCCTTTGCTTTAAACTCATGTGTTTCCAGCCCAGAGCTTTCTGCTTTACTCTCTGGAGGAGAAACCTTTGTTCTTCTGGTAGGGATCCTGGGAACTGCTTTTTTCAACTGCTTCTCCAAACTTTTAATTTAATTTTCACTCCTACTTCTACCACTATCTCATGCCACCAGTTCTGAGCTTTGGGGGGGGATACAAAAGAGGTTGCTTTCTGATTTAGGTTTCATCTTTTTTGGGTCTGCTAAATCTGTTACCACTTGTGATCTTGCTTCTAGTTGTTCGGATTTTATGTTACTGCTTCTGTTATTGTTGCTGGTCTTTGTGGATGTTTTGCCTTTAAAAATACAAAATTTTATTAATAGTTACATTTAAGAGGGTTGTGGAAGGGAGAAGAGGCAAATGTGTGTGTTTAATCTTCAATGAGACATTATATGGTAATTGTTATTACTTTTTGTAATTGTCCTTTTTTTTTTTTTTTTTTTTTGAGACAGAGTTTCAAAAAAACTTTGTCTCCCCCTGTAATGTGCTGTGGCACTTCACAGCTTACAACCTCAGACTCTTGGAGTCTTGCCTCAGCCTTCAGAGTAGCTGGGACTACAGACACCTGCCACAACACCTGTTTTTTTAGAGTCTAAAAAACTCTATTTTTTAGAGTTGGGGTTCTTGCTCTAACTCAGGCTGGTCTCGAACTTGTGAGCTCACCTCGGCTTCCCAGAGTGCAAGGATTACAAGTGTGAGCCACTGTACCTGCCCTGTAATTGTCTTTTATTTGCTAAATTGCAAACTTAATGAGGTCAGAAACATGAGTATGTCATGTGTGCATCCTCAGATTTCACATCACCTGTGGTCTGACACATTTATTGAGTGGTATTAAATTCAGCAGTTAAATACTTGTACAATGAAACATTTTGTGTTTATAGGGTAGTAGGAGAGGTGTTAAAGTGCTTGATCCATTCAATTCTTGGCTTTGTTCTTGTAGGAGGAAGGGACCTCAAGAGCAAGATTGAGTCAAGGTGGACTCTCTGGAATAGAATACCTTTTTCTATCCATAATCACTGCCTGAGAATGTTCTGCTGGCTCATAAGCATAACTTGTGGAACTCTAGTTAACATGCTAACTTGGGTTGTAGGAATGACTCTGCCACTGTATTTCAGTGTCTGTACATTTGACTTCACTGTCTTTTCAATGTACAATGTTCCATTTTTTTTAGTATGCTAGTGAATTATTTTTAGTAGAAAAAATGTTCTAGAAATTACAAAATTGCAGTTTTCTTTCACATATGCATTTATTGAATCCCCATTTATACCCAATATGCTATGGTAAGTGTTAGAAATAAAGGTTGGAGATACCTATTTCTCGTTTGTGGTTCTTCCTCTTTCATTACCATTTTCTTTTTTGTTTGTTTGTTTGAGACAAGAGTCTTACTCTGTCACCTGAGCCAGAGTGTAGTGAGATCATTATAGTGCTTATTGCAGCCTTAAACCCCTGGATTCAAGCAATCCTCCAGCATCAGCCTCCCGAGTAGGTTGGACTACAGGCAAATGGCACCACACTTAGGTAATTTAAAAAAAATCTTTTTTTGTAGAGAGAGCATCTTACTCTTGCTCAGACTGGTTTCGAGTTCCTGGCCTCAGGAGGTCCTCCGGCCTTTGGCTCCCAAAGTGCTAAGATTATAGGCATGAGCAACTGTGCCTGTTCTGCTATTTCTATTTAAAATAAGTAACTATAGGGCCATGCATAATGGCCCATGTCTGTAATCCTAGTGCTCTGGGGGCTGAGGCAGGTTGATTGCTTGAGCTCAGCAGTTTGGAGACCAGCCGGAGCAAGAGCAAGAGACACCTCTATTAAAAAATAGGCAGGCAGGTGGCACCTGTGCCTCAAGGAGTAGGGTGCTGGTACTATATACCGGAGGTGGTGGATTCAAATGTGGCCATAGCCAAAAACTGAAAAAAAAAAAAAAAAAAAGTCAGGCATTGTGGTGGGCACCTATAGTCTCAGCTACTTGAGAGACTGAGGCAGCAGGAGCCCTTGAATCTAGGAGTTTGAAGTAGCTGTGAGCTGTGATGCCACAGCACTCTAGCCGGAGGCAACAGAATTGAGACTCTATTTAAAAAGAAAAGTAACTATAGAACCTTAATGTTCTTTTCATTTTTATTATGAAATTTTAGACACATGAAAAGGAATACATAATACATATGTACCTTAGGAAGCATAGTATAATAAATCAAAGACTTGTGTCTTTACCATCCAAGTCATAATAGGCTTTTTTGAAATTTCATTTCATGCATATTCTTGCTTTTAGACCAGTGAGTAAAGGAGAGCTACTTTTGCTTCAGTTGCTTTGTAAGGCTGTGTTTCTCCTCAGCTCTTTCCACATTCATTGCACTCCTTGGGCTAAGTAGTGATGGGGTGCCACCTGCTGCTGATCACTCCTGGAGCCATGGTCATTGTCCCTTCCACAGCTTTAGCTGTCATCTATGTGTGGTTACGGGCCTAGCCTGTAAATCTGTTAGGTGATTTGTAAAGTAATATAAATCCTTTGATACATGTGAAATGGTAAATTAAGATGGCATTAAGATTAGCTGCCATTAGACGTTGTCTCTAAAAATAGCCAAGCATTGTGACAGGTGCCTGTGGTCCTACCTACGGGAGGCTAAGGCAGGAGAATCACTTGAGCCCAGGAGTCTGAGGTTGTTGTACTATGACGCCACAGCACTCTACTGAGGGTGACAAAGTGACACTCTGTCTCAAGGACAAAAAAGGATATTTAATGATAAAAGTTTTTGCTAAAAGTAAGGTGTAGCTCAAGAGCAAAATACTCATCTTAAAAAATACATTACTTGCCAAGTTTATTCTGATAAATACAAGTTTATCAGAATACATTACAGAATTGAAAATAAACATTTATAATCTCAAGAAATACCATATTGAACCAAATAATTTTTTTTTTTTTTTTTTTCCAGTTTCTGGCCAGGGCTGGGTTTGAACCTGTCATCTCCGGCATATGGGGCTGGCTCCCTCCTTTGAGCCACAGGCGCCGCCTGAGAAAGTTTTACTTATCTTTAAAGAAAAGTAATTATGTATGTGAAAATGGAGTAAATATAATTTAGTAAATATTTTTGCTATAGCACAAAAACAACCAAAATAAGTCTGCTTTGGAGCTAATTATAATTTTTTAAATAATGTTTTCTGTAACTAATTGGCTATAACTTTCACTTGAGTCCTGATAATTTGTGTTATATTCGTAAACTATATTATTGGAAACCTAAAAAAAAAAAAAAAAAAAAGATTAGCTGTCATGGCTGCAGCTCAAGCGGCTAAAGCACCAGCCACATACACCTGAGCTGGCAGGTTTGAATCCAGCCCGGGCCTGCCAAATAACAATGATGGCTGCAACCAAAAAATAGCTGGGTGTTGTGGCAGGCACCTGTAGTTCCAGTTACTTGGGAGGTGGAGGCAAAAGAATCGCTTGAGCCCGGGTGTTGGTGGTTGCTGTGATCTGTGATACCACAGCACTCTACCCAGGGTGACACCTTGAGGCTCTGTCTCAAAAAAAAAAAAAAAAAAAGATTAGCTGCCATTTCTTCAAGTAAGTTTTTTTGTTTTTGAACTACATCTTTGTCCCTCTTTTAGACAACATTGGCTATTAATGTATCTATGATATGCCACTGACTGTTAAGTGCTGTGATAGATACATATCTATAAACCATGCAAAGGTCTTAGTCTACCAAGGGGTGACAGTCTACATCACTAATCCTCTGATAATCTCCTTTGCTCACCTTTCTCAATTGTTAGTGAGGTATGATTTACATATAGAAACATGCACATGTCATAAATGTGCAGCTGAATGAATTTTCACAAACTGAACATGCACAATTGACTAGTACTCAGATCTAGAAACAGCGCCACAGGTACTCCAAAACCTCTCTTCAGTGCCTTTTATTATTATTATTGTTTATTATTTTATTTCGTATTAATGTGAGGGTACAAACAACTGGGATACAATGTTTGCATTTGTTAGGTAGAGTCTCTCTTGTAGTTGTGTTCTGTACCCAAGAGGTGTGCCATGTACCCTGACATTGTGCCCATTAGGTGAGAGCCCTTCAATGCCTTCCTAATCATCCTTCTCCCCAGGGTAATCGCTCACTGTTATATTAAGTTCCCCTGTGTTTTAAAAAAACTTTTTTCATAACAAATATGATCATATAGTAAATATCCTTGTGTCTGGCTTTTTTTGCTCAACCCTTGTCGTATGCTGCAGTTTATTCATGCACATTGTATTGTATTCCATATAGTATTCCATTGCGTGAGGATACTACAATTTAATTACCCATTCTACCATTCATAGGCCATTTGGGTAATTTCCAGTTTTATGAATAGTGTTGCTTTGAACATCCTTGTGTATCTTTTGATGATTATATCTAAATGTTTCTCTTGCATGTATAACTAGGAGTGGACTTGGATATGTGTAAATTCATCTTTTGTAGATACAGCCAAACATTTTTCTAAAGTAGTTGTACAAATTTATACTGCCAACAGTAGTTTAGGAATTCTAGTCGTTTAAATACTCTCAAAATACCATTTTCTGCTTTTTAATTTTAACCATCATTTATGATTTTAATTTTCATTAATGACTAATGAAGTGGAGCCCCTTTTTTCAAGTTTATTGTCTAGTTGACTATCTTCTCAATGAAGTATCTATTCAAGTCTTTTGCTAATATTTCATTGGGTAGTTTCCTTTTTCTTACTGATTTTTATAGGTTCTTTATATCTTCCTTTGTCTGAAAAATGTATCTTCTCCCACTCTTCGAGTTATCTTTCCACTATTTTCTTAATGATGTCTTTGGAATGAACAGTAGAGATCTTAATTTGAAAAGCAAACTTGGATAAACATCTTCATGTTCCTGGACACAAAAAAGCTAACCATAAAGAAACTGATAGTCCACTTTTGAGGAATAGTGAGATAGACACGTATTCATTTTGCAAGAAATTACTAATAAAAACCGCCATCCTCTGTGATGACCTAGTAACTAAGCTGATCTCAGAGTAGACAACCTTGACATATAAAAAGCTAGTAGAGTCAGAAGGAACCAGTTACTGTGCTCAACAACTACTTTCTTTGGTATTTTAGCATAACAGCATTTTAGGAATAGTTTTTCTGTTATAGAAATAATGAAAAAAGAATTTTATCCTTGTTGACAAATGATGATCCTAATATACATAAAGCATCACTTAGCAAAAAGTTATTGAATTAACTTTTAACCTCCAAATTTTGTCAGTCTAAATAGTATTATTATAGCTTAAAATAACAATCAGACATTCTAGTAAATTAATGAAAAAAATGGAATCATTCTGAATTCAGGAACATTAAGAGGAAAAATGGCAAAATAGTAAGAAATTGGTATGATTTTGGCATGTAGTAGTACCTGATAAAATTTCATTGAATGAAATATTTAAACTTCTGACCATTCATGATGTAATCATTTTAGGCTGTGGCAGAAGAACAGGCAATGGAAAAAATAGAAAGCTTGAATAAGAACTTAGTCACATTGATTCCACTCCTGTAGGTTAGATATCTACATTAATAGCATATATATATATATATATATATTTTTTTTTTTTTTTTTTTTTTTTTGAGACAGAGCCTCAAGCTGTTGCCCTGGGTAGAGTGCTGTGGCATCACAGCTCACAGAAACCGTCCTGGGCTCAAGCAATTCTCCCGCCTTTGCCTCCCAAGTACCTGGGACTATAGGCACCTGCCACAACGCCTGGCTTTTTTTTTTTTTTTTTTTTTATTGCAGCTGTCATTGTCATTTGGTGGGCCTGGGCTGGATTTGAACCCACCAGCTCTGGTGTATGTGGCTGGCGCCTTAGCTGCTTGAGCCACAGGCACTGAGCCAGCATTTACATTTTTAGTAGTCTGTGCAATGCAGCTGCTTTTTAGAAAAGTTGTACAAATCTAATTTAAATATTGCTGGATAGGTGTGTAGTTTAGCAAAATCATTTTCTTTTCTTTTTTTTTTTTTTTGAAACAGTCTTGCTTTGTCATCCTTGGTAGAGTGCTATGGCATCATAGCTCACAGCAACCTCAGACTCTTGGGCTCAAGCAATCTTCTTTTCTCAGCCTCCCAAGTAGCTGGGAGTACAGGCACCTGCCACAGTGCCCAGCTGTTTTTAGAGATGGGGGTCTTGCTGTTGCTCTGGCTGGTCTCGAACTCCTGCAGTCCATCCGCCTCAGCTTCCCGGAGTCCTACGATTATAGTCGTGAGCCACCTCAACAGGCCCTTATTATTATTATTATTATTATTTTTTTTTTTTTTTTTTTTTTTGAGACAGAGTCTCTCACTTTGTTGACTCCAGTAGAGTGCTGTGGTGTCACAGCAATCTCAAACTCTTGAGCTCAAGCGATTCTCTTGTCTCAGCCTCCCAAGTGCTGGGACTGCAGGGGCCTGCCACAATGCTTGGCTATTTTTAGAAATGAAGTCTCCTTCTGGCTCAGGCTGGTCTCAAACTCGTGAGCTCAGGCAGTCCACCCATCTTGGCCTCCCAGAGTGCTAGGATTACAGGCATAAGCCACCAGGCCCAGCCTAAAATAACTTTTTTTTCCTCAACAAAATAACTTTTGCGAGCTTAGCATCCATAGCTCAGTAGTTACGGCGTCGGCCACATACAGTGGGGCTGGTGGGTTTGAACCTGACCCAGACCTGCTAAACAACAACGACAACTGCAATAAAAAAATAGCCGGGTGTTGTGGTGGGCGCCTGTTGTTCCAGCTACTTGGGAAGCTGAGGCAAGAGAATCCCTCAAGCCCAAGAGTTTGAGGTTGCTGTGAGCTGTAACACTGCGGCACTCTCCAGAGGGTACATAGTGAGACTGTCTCAAAAAAAAAAAAAAAAACTTTTACAGATTTTAGAAAGTTGACTTTTGTGATTTTAATATTACGTTATGTAATTTATTTTATAAGTTAGGATTGTATATATGCTGTGCATATTCTAAATATATGCAGATCTTAATGTGTATATGTACATATATGTGTATGAATGTATTAATGTGTGTATGTATTAAATCTTAATGGAGGCTGGGGGTGTTTTATACACCAAATCTAGAAACCTTTCAGCTTTATTATGAGTTTATAAATAGGAACAAATGATTTTTTTAATTATTCTTGAAATCTAAAAGAATTCTTGAATAGATGCCAGTTGTAGTCATGCTCTGTTGTGATTGTTGTTTTTTCCCCCAAAAAGGTTTGCTTAATATTTCAGTCTAAAAGGCAAATAATTAGGAGCTTGTTTTTGCTTTCATGTTTCTATTTTAAAGCTTTAAATATCTTACATGAAAAGTTATATATAGTGATTAAAAATGTATTTACCACCTTCACATTTAAATTATGGGTGAGATTTTATGTTAATTATTTTTAAATGAATCTAGTCTATTTTTAATATTGTTTACTCTGCCATCCTATCAGAGTCGGGGAGAATAAATCAGATACTTAGTTACCCTTTCAACTTATCTTTCCCTAGGACTTTTAATTTCTTCTCAAAGTAGGTCTGAAGCTTTGAACTAAGTCTGAATTTGTGTATGGAACCAAGAATGGGAGAAGAGGTAGGACTCACATTACCGAGTGGATGGACTGGTTATAAATAGTTTAGATACTACTTCTTGTTTTGTTTATACTTCTCTCTTTTCCTTTAAACCTGATACCATTAACCTGAAAGGAAGATGCTACCTTTGTTTTTGTTTTGCTTTTTTTTTTGAGACAGAGTCTCAGTGTGTTGACCTGGATAGAGTGCTGTGTCATCACAGCTCACAGCAACCTCAAACTCTTTGGACTTACGCGATTTTCTTGCCCTGGCCTCCCAAGTAGCTGGGACTACCAGCACCCTCCAC
The DNA here is from genome assembly GCA_963574355.1 of Loris lydekkerianus. NCBI lineage: Eukaryota > Metazoa > Chordata > Mammalia > Primates > Lorisidae > Loris > Loris lydekkerianus. Next base: position 16,906 of record CAUYPK010030022.1, read on the forward strand.
AACGCCCGGCTGTTTTTTTTGTTGGTGTAGTTGTCGTTTAGTAGGCCCAGACTGGGCTCAAACCCGCCGGCCTTGGTGTATGTGGTTGACATCTTGCTCATTGAGATGCGGGCGCCAAGCCAAGGAAGATGCTACTTCTTAAATGACACTAAGTTCATGGGCAGAGAGACTCGTTATTAATAATTTCTCCCTCCTAGTCCTGCTTGAAAAAAAGAAAATTATTTCTCTCAATGTTTATATCCGTTTGTTTGTTTTGGAGGCAGGGTCTTGCTCTGTTGCCCCAGGCTGGAGTGCAGTGGAGTTGTCATAGTTTACTTCAACGTCAGACTCCTGGGCTCAAGTGATCCTCCTGCCTCAGCTAACCCAATCTTTATAAAATCATGATCCATCTGGGACTGAGCATTAACTTGGAAGGCTCTTGGCTGTAGATTTTGCTGATGCTGGGGGTGCCAGAAAACACTGGGGACCATTTGCCACATACTTGACAGCGTCTTTGGTGCTAGAAATGTTTGGATATAGGATCTAGAACATGGATCCTACAGGTCAACAGGTTGATGACAATTTTCTGATGCCATCCAAAAATCTCAAAATATTAGTACCATAGTCATAGTTGGCTAATTTAGTGCCTTTCTGGATGAGTTGTGATTTTTCCTAGCCCCTTAGTGTCTCAGGAAAGTTGAAGCTGGAAAAGAGTGGCTACTGTGTTGCTCTTCTCTTTTTTTCCTCTGGGTGCCTTCACTTGTTACATGAACATAAAATGAATAGAAAGATAAGAAGAAAACCCGTCACATTGGTTATCATGATTTGCAGTATTTGCTCTCTCATTTCTAAGAACTAATATAAATATGTTAGAGTATTTTCCCTCCTAAACCAGGTTGTATTCATATATTAATGGTGATAACCACAAAAATCTTTAAATGGAAAACCTTATAAATTGATGGCCTTTTAAAGGCGATTTACTGCAGTGTTATTATATTTATTGCATCTGTTATTATATTGGCTTTTTAAAGTATTAGTCTGATTACTTTGCTTTTCCTTTAGTGAATTTTGATTTTTAATTTTGTTTTCATTTTGGTATTAAGAGGATTTGTAGTTATCTTTCTTTTTGACAAGAGATATATTGTTAGGTAGAGTCTAAATTGGAAGTTTGTTTGTTTTTAAAGTAATATTTAAACTCTTGATATGGGAAAAAAAAAATCTTCAGCTCTTAAAATTAGTGTGTTAGCCAAACTACTTTTTGATCTTTTGATTCTAATTTTTCTCTTTAGGAAGGGAGAATATTAAGGGTTTGTTTTTTTAGTATGATGTAGTTTTGTATGTTCTTTTTCTTTGTCATTTTCATCCATTCATGGGTATGTGTTCTGTATTCAGTCCTGGGGATACGGAGGGGACTGGGACCTCTTCTTTTTAGTTGAAAGGATAGACATTGAGTTAGCAAGAGAATAATGGTTTGGAATAATTTTTGGTTTTGTTTTAAATAAAATTTATATAGATTTGCTTTTACAAAATTAGAAAATAGCTAGGCACATGGTTGTAGCCCCAGATACTTAGCTGACTGATGGGATTGTTGGAGACCAGGAGTTCAAGGCCAGTCTGAACAAGATAGACCCTTTCTCTTAAAATAAAAAAGAAAAAGAAAAAATATTTTTATCCTTTTTTAGATAAAATTCACATTCATAAAATTTTTTAAAATTTTTTTATTTTTTATTTTATTTATTTATTTATTTGCAGTTTTTTTGCCGGGGCTGGGTTTGAACCTGCCACCTCCGGCATATGGGGCCGGCGCCCTACTCCTTTGAGCCACAGGCACCGCCCCATAAAATTTACTCTTTTAAACTGTATGATTCAGTGATGTTCTTTATATTCATAAGGTTGTACAACCATTACCACTGTCTGCTTACAAAACATTTTTTTATCATGCCACAAAGATGCCTGGACTCAGTCACTCCTTTTTTCCCCTTCTACTTTCTGTCTCTATGGATTTGCCTTTTCTGGACATTCATATATCATGGAACTATACAACATATGGTCTTTTTGTGCTTGGCTACTTGATAATGTTTTTGAGTTTCACTGATGTTAAAATTTATATCAGTATTTCATCCTTTTTCTGGCTATATTGTATCAATATACTATATTTTGTTTAACCATTTGTAAATTGATGGATATTTTGGCTATTAATAATGCTGCTGTCAACATTCACGTACAAAGGCTGGGCGCAGAGGCTCACATCTATAATCCTAGCGCTCTGGGAGGCCAAGGCAGGTGGATTGCCTAAGCTTATGGGTTCAAGACCAGCCCGAGCAAGAATGAGACCCCATCTCTAAAACATAGCCAGGCATTGTGGTCGGCCCCTATAGTCCCAGCTACTTGGGGAGACTGAGGCAAGAGAATTACTTGAGCCCAAGAATTTGAGGTTACTGTGAGCTATGACACCATGACACTCTACTGAGGGCGAGAAAGGGAGACTGTGTCTCAAGAAAAAGAAATTCACATACAAGTTTTTATGTGAATGTTTCCGTTTCTCTTGGGTATATGCCTTAGAGTGGAATTACTGGATTTTTTTTTTTTTTAATTGTTTGGGATTCATTGAGGGCACAAAGAATTAGGTTATACTGATTGCATTTGTTAGATAACGTTCTTCTTATAATTGTGTCCCACCCCCAAGAGATGTACCATATACCGTCACCCCCCCAGAATTGCTGGATCTTATAATAATTGTTAACTTTTGGAGGAACTGACAAATTGTTTTTCAGAGTGACTGCACCATTTTACATTCTGATCGGCAGTGTATTAGGGTTTTAATTTCTATAATACTGCATATTGTCTTTTTGGATTATAACCATTCTAGTAGACATGAAGTGGTAGCCTGTAGTTTTGATTTGCATTTCCCTGATGACTTAATGGTGTTGAGCATTTTGTATCTTCCCATCTTTTGTATATCTTTTTTGGAGAAATGTCTATTCACATCATTTGCTTGTGTTTAACTTGAGTTGCTTTTTTATTTTTTAGTCTCTCTCATCAGAATTACTCAAAATTTCATCCCCTAATTAATAGCAGTTTAATAGAGAGCTGTTCTTGAATGTACAGTTTACAGTTACACTATATAAAATAAAAAATGTACAGTTCTTACAAACTTTCTGTCTGTTTCTGAACAACAGTAAAATGGCGTACTCACTTATTTACCTAAAGAAATGTGCTTGTTTACTTTCTGTAATTATAGTGTCTCGTTTGGTAGGTTTTAAAAGAATATGTAGAAGAAGTAGTGGGTTGGTTATGAGGGGTTTAAGCAATTTCATTTTAAGGTAAAAGTTTTAAAAGTTAACACTTAAGATTACAAGTGGTAAATAACATTTAAAGCTAGTGATTAGGTGGCGACTCAGGATTTTCTGACATTTATTGTTAATAACTTAAAGAAGGAACTTAAACCTTATACAGATTTTCTTGCTGTTTAAGTAGGACCCCATGAAAAATAATATTGAGTGGTACAAATACTTTGAACTTTTTAGACTTAGTAGATAGTTCAGCATTATTTTTCACATGCTTTTTTTATTTGTATGAATTATGAGCTATATGTTGAAACTTCTCATGTGTAAAGGTTTATCGATTTTGTTTAGTAGTAGGGTTTTTTGTTGTCTTCCCATTCTTTTTTTTTTCCCCTCAAACTGGGGGACTTTACAGAAGATATCTTCCCATTTTTTATAAATATAGAGAATCCAAGAATGAAGTTTAAATTCCTGCCATTTTCTACAATATGTGTTGCCCCTTAGCCCTAATCCTAGCTATTGTTTATAAAACAGCTCATTTCTAAATGGAAGATCATCTTTAGAACTACTTAGGGGAGGGTAATGATGATTTCTTGCTGGGGTGGAAACTCAGAGAATTTAAACCTGTAGGGTGTACTGTATTTAAACCTGTTAAATTCATGTTTGCTTCTATGAGAACTAACATACTATATGTGGATTAATGTTCTATATTAGAACTAAATGTGATTTCTGTATTGGAGATTCTTTTTTTTTTTTTTTTTCTTTTTTTGAGACAGAGTTTCACTGTGTCACCCTCATTAGAGTGCGATGGCATCACAGCTCACAGCAACCTCAAACTCTTGGGCTTAAGCAATTCTCTTGTCTCAGCCTCCCAAGTAGCTGGGACTACAGGTGCCTGCCACAAAGCCTGACTATTTTTTTGTTGTAATTGTCGTTGTTGTTAGCAGGCCCAGGCCAGTTTTGAACCTGCCAGCCCTGGTGTATGCACTGAACCCTTTTTTTATTTTAAACAGTCACATTCTGTTGCCCTGCAGTAGAGTGCCATGGCATCATCATACCTCACAGCAACCTCAAACTCCTGGGTTCAAGAGATCCCCTTACCTCAGTTTCCCAAGTAGCTGGTACTACAGGCACCTGCTTTAACACCACAGCTAATTTTTTCTACTTTTGTTATTTATTATTTATTTTTTTTTGAGACAGAGTCTTACTTTGTCGCCCCTGGTACAGTGCCTTGGCATCATAGCTCACAACCTCTAATTCTTGGGCTCAAGCGATTTTCTTGCCTCATCCTCCTGAGTAGCTAGGACTACAGGCAGCCACCACAACACCTGACTATTATTAGAGGAGAGGTCTCACTCTAGCTCAGGCTGGTCTCGAACTTGTGAGCTCAGGCAGTTCACCCACCTCAGCCTCCCAAAGCACTGGGATTACAGGCGTGAGCCATCGCGCGTGACCTTTTTTCTTTTAGTAGAGACAGGGTCTTGCTCTTGGTCAGACTGGTTTCAAACTCCTGAGCTCAAGCTATCCGCTCACATTGGCCTCCCAGAGTGCTAGGATTACAGCCACTGCACCTGGCCCCATGGTGGAGATTCTTTAAAAATGTCATATATTTCTTTCTTTTCTTTTTTTTTTTTTCTTTTTTTTTTTTTTTTTTTTGAGACAGAGTCTCATTCCATTGCCCTGGGTAGAGTGTCATGGTATCACAGCTCACAGAAACCTCAAACCCTTGGGCTCAAGTGATCTCTTGCCTAAGCCTCCCAGGTAGCCGGGACTATAGGTGCCAGCCACAACACCTGGCTATTTTTTGAGATGTGATCTTGCTGTTGCTCAGGCTGGTCTTCAAACTCCTGAGCTCAAGCAATCTGCCTGCTTTGGCCTCCCAGAGTGCTAGGATTACAGGTATGAGCCATCGTGCTCAGCCCCATATATTTATTTCTAACAGCAACAGTACTTAGGAACAGAGAAGGGTTGTTAGGAAGGGGGCATACCCTTTATTTTAGATGTGCCGTACAGTATTTTCTAGGCTTAATCTTGAGGACAAGGCTGGGCACGGTGGCTCATACCTGTAATCCTAGCACTCTGGGAGGCTGAGGTGGATGGATTGCTTGAGCTCAGAAGTTCAAGATCAGCCTAAGTAAGAGGAGACCCCATCTCTAAGAGTATCCAGGCGTTGTGGCAGGCACCTATAGTCCCAGCTACTTGAAAGGCTAAGGCAAGAGAATCGCTGGAGCCCAAGGTTTTGAGGTTGCCATGAGCTATGACTTCATGGCACTCTACTGAGGGTGACAAAGTGAGACTTTGTCTCAAAAAAAAAAAAATCTTGAAAACATAACCTTAATAGCACCTATTGGTAGGTAAGTATTTTTAAAAATTGGGATGATGGGCTCGGTGCCTGTGGCTCAAGCGGCTAAGGCGCCAGCCACATACATCTAAGCTGATGGGTTCGAATCCAGCCTGGGCCCGCCAAACAACAATGATGGCTGCAACCAAAAAATAGCCAGGCGTTTTGGTGGGTGCCTGTAGTCCCAGCTACTTGGGAGTCAAAGGCAGGAGAATCGCTTGAGCCCAGGAGTTGGAGTTTGCTGTGAGCTGTGATGCCACGGCACTCTACCCAGGGCAACAGCTTGAGGATCTGTCTCAAAAAAAAAAAAAAAAAAATTGGGATGATGAAGGCCAAGAAGTACCATGGGAGAGTTTTAAGCGTCTTATGGGGAGCAATTACAGTCTGCTCAAAGTATAGAGGAGAGCATGGAAGGAAACGGGTAATCAGGAAAAAAAGTAAGAGCACAATCTGGGGTGTGGTAAAGTGAAAGGCCATCTGAATTTTCAGATGATTCTGTTACTCCTGTCTCAGTGATGGAGGCCAGGGTAGTTACAGGTAGCTCTGTACTAAACTTAGTCCTTCATATGACATGTGTAGGTAATTGAATAGTGATTTGGAAAAAATGCTATTTAAATCAGATTTGGAAGTAAGCAAAATTGATCTGAATTTTAACAAAAAATATACAACAAAAAAGAATCCAGTCTCTGACAGCTATTTATTGTGTGTCACAGTTATGCAGTCAAATGACGGACGGCAGCTCCCTCTGACCCTAGCCAAATAACAGTGGCTGCTGAGAGAGCAGAGGCTTCCATCACTTTTTAGGCCTGCCTGTCAGAGCATCCCTGCAACCCAGACTCTGCGATAGTTAAAGTTTGACTCAGGCTCGCACAGACAAGATTGATAGAAGACTGGGCATCTTTCCAACTCTAATTTCAAAGTGGCAGTGACACCTGTTCTCTGAGAAAGGGTTAGGAAAGAATCTAAAGATCCCTCACTCCAGGGACATGGCAGAGGGGCTACACAAGAATGGATCCCAGGAACAGAAAAGGCGAATTTTAAAAATATGTTTTGGAGCTAAGCAACCGACTTTAGTTCTGGTACATATGTTCCCTCCAACCCCCTTGCTAGTGAATGTCTGACTTTTGCCCCCCAATGGTAAAAAGATGTATGTTGAAGAATTCTATTGTTTGGCAAACTTTGTTTTGTTTTTGTGAGACAGAGTCTTCTCTGTTGCCTGGGTAGAGAATTGTGGCATCACAGCTCACAGCAACCTCAAACCTTTGGACTCAAGCAATCCTCTCGCCTTAGTCTGCAAGTCGCTGGGACCACAGGCCTGCGCCACAACACTGGGCTAGTTTTTCTATTTTTAGTAGAGATAACTGTTTTCACTCTTGCTCAGGCTGGTCTTGAACTCCTGAGCTCATGCTATCCACCCACCTTGGGCTCCCAGAGTGCTAGGAATATAGGCATGAGCCATCCCACCCAGCCTCAGCAAGTTGTTCACATAGACAGGGGTCACTGAGTACCTCTTTTGGAGGGTGATTGCCTCTTCTGCCTCCCCACATTGCAATGTTTTATTTTTAAATAGCTTAATCTTACTATTGCGTTATAGAAATAAGCCAGAGGGGGAGGATCGTATAGTGAGATTTTAGGATCATGTCATAGTCATAATGAGCATTTGTAATTATTGTTTTGACATAGTTATAAAGTATAGATTTTACCTATATATTTTTTGAGATAGTGTTTTATTCTGTCACCCAGTCTGGAATGCAGTGGCTCAGTCATAGCTCACAGTAGCCTAAAACTCTTGGGTTCAAGGGATACTCCACCTCAGCCTCCAGAGTATCTGGGACTACAGGCACCTGCCACCATGCCTGGCTAATATTTATTTATTTATTCATTCATTCATTCAAATAAAGCAGTCTTGCTGTGTTGCCCAGGCCAGTATTGAGAGCCTGACCTCAAGCCATCCTTGCCTCTGCCTTCCAAAACACTGGGATTTCATACAGGAACCACTAAAGTAGTAAATTTTGATGGAGCAAAAATCTTCTCCAGGAAATAGTTCTTTTTTCCTCACCAAAGAGAAGATTGAGGTTTCTGAGGCTGGAATTTCTTTGCTTTGTTATCGGTTACCTTATCAGTTATGCTAAGTGATTACTTTAACATTGCCAGGTTGCCAAGAGACCTGGTCCTAAAATATGACATTTTTATTTAGTTGCAGAATGAAGAAGAGTCTGGAGAACCTGAACAGGCTGTAGGTGATGCTCCTCCACCTTATAGCAGCATCTCTGCAGAGGGTACAGGTAGGTAACAAGGTGAGGTGATCACTGACCCCCTTGAAAACACGCCCCCCTTTTTTTTTTTTTTTTTTTTTTTTTTTTTTTGAGACAGAGTCTCAAGCTGTTGCCATGGGTAGAGTGTGGTGGCATCACAGCTCACAGCAACCTCCAACTCTTGGGGTTAAGAGCGATTCTCTTGCCTCAGCCTCCCAGGTAGCTGGGACTACAGGCGCCCACCACAACACCAGCTATCTTTTTGTTGGAGTTGTCATTGTTGCTTTTAGCTGGCCTGGGCTGGGTTCGAACCCACCAGCCCTGGTGTATATGGCTGGCGCCCTACTGACTGAGCTACGGGCACTGCCCCACTCTATGCTTTTATATGACAGTCAAAAAAGTAGTTCAAAAGCAGTTGGAAGGAAGGGTAACAAAGTGAGTGTGAATTTTAAATCATTAAGAAATGGATAAATTTAAAAATCACCCCAGTCTCTTACATTCATCTATTAACTGTCTTTTGGCTTAATTATTATATATGTACTTTTGGGAATGGCTGGATTTTATTGCCAGAGTTAGTGGAAATTTTTTTATTTTTTGAATTCAGCTCTTCATCTGATAATTGTGGCTCTTTTTATTCTGTAGCATATTTTGACTACAAGGATGAGTCTGGGTTTCCAAAGCCTCCGTCTTACAACGTGGCTACAACACTACCCAGTTATGATGAAGCTGAGAGAACCAAGGCTGAAGCTACTATTCCTTTGGTTCCTGGAAGAGTAAGTCCAATTTGCTGTGTTACCTGATGGCCATTATATGGCGATTAAGCTATTTTCATTGTCTGATTTTGATTAATTTCTTATGATTATTTTAAGTAGTAAAAGTATAGCTAATTATTTTTTAAAGTATGTTTTCTAGGGAGATAATAAACTCATCTCTTCCTGGAAGTGATGAGGCAAAGAAAAAGAAATGAACCGAAAATCTAATTTTTTTCTCTCTCCTCCTACCTCCACTTTCTCAAGTCTTCTGGGATAGCTGAAACATTTTGAAACAGAACATTTAGAAAATACACTGATTTTGCCTTGGTTCTACACACTTAATATTTTGGTGTTAGAAAGATAGCTGCTGGGGAGATTTATAGAGAGAATAAGTACCTGCAACTTCATAGAATTAAGCTCATAAAGGGGACCTTAACATAGATGAATTCTGTGCCTCTAGCACTCTCAATTATGCCATGGGAACATGTAGCCTGATGTTGATATCTGGGGTTGGCATATGATATGTATAAGCCAGTATAGGTTAACTTTTATTTTTTAATATTTTATTTTGTTTTGTTTTTTATTTTATTTTTTTTTATTGAGACAGAGTCTCACTTTGTCACCCTCAGTAGAGTGCTGTAGCGTCATAGCTCACAGCAACCTCAACTCCTGGGCTCAAGTGATTCTCCTGCCTCAGCTTCCCTAGTAGCCGGGACTATAGGCGCCTGCCATAATGCCTGGCTATTTTTTTTGTTTGTTTTTATTGTTGTTTAGCAGGCTCGGACCAGGTTCAAACCCACCAGCCCTGGAGCATGTGGCTGACGCCCTAACCACTGAGCTATGGACACCCAGCCATTTTTTTAGTTTCTATAGTTATCTGCCAAAGCTAGTGGCGGTTGGGCAGCACCTGTGGCTCAAGGAGTAGGGCACTGGCCCCATATACCGGAGGTGGTGGGTGTAAACCCAGCCCTGGCCAAAAACTGCAAAAAAATAAAAAATAAAAATAAATAAACTAGTAGAGATTATTGGGCAGTCTTGGTTCTTTATTTATTTGGTGACATAGTCTTACTCTGGCACTCTGGGTAAGGTGCTGTGGCGTTGTAGCTCACAGCAACCTTAAACTCTTGGGCTCAAGCAATACTCTTTCCTCAGCCTTCCAAGTAGCTGGGGCTACAGGCACCCGCCACAACGCCCAGCTATTTTTTTCCTCTTTGTAGTTGAGATGAGGTCTTGCTCTTCTTGCTCAGGCTGGTTTTGAACTCTTGAGCTCAGGTGTCTTAGCCTCCTAGAGTGCCAGGATTACAAGTATAAGCCACCACACCCGCCCACATTCTTGGTTCTTGATGTCAGATCTATAAATACTAAGTGTGATTTTGTAAATACTAATTCAAGCTCGAGTTGATGCAGATAGGGCTACATATTAGGTGAATGGGGAGCAGGGTAAGACTCCAGAAATGTGGGGGCTGTCAAGGCCCCAGGCTCTAGTCCTGGTAAGAAACTGGACTGGAGCGAATGATAAGAATAAGAAGAGAGTACCTGGTGGCTCAATCCTGTAATCCTAGCACTCTGGGAGGCTGAGGTGGATGGATTGCCTGAGCTCACAGGTTCAAGACCAGTCTGAGCCAGAGCAAGACCTCATCTCTAAAAAGAAACAATAGCTGGGCATTATTGTGGGTGCCTGTGGTTCTAGCCACTCAGGAGGCTGAGGCAAGAGCATTACTTGAGCCCAAGAGTTTGAGGTTGCTGTGAGCTATGACGCCATGGCACATTATGGCACTCTACTGAGGGTGAGGAAGTGAGACTCTGTCTCAGAAAAGGAAAAAAAAAAGGAATAAGATAAGCCCAAGGTCGGTGCTCATAGCTCAGTGGTTAGGGTGCCAGCCACATACACTAGGGCTGGCAGGTTAGAACCTGGTCTGGGCCTGCTAAACAACAATGACAACTACAGCAACAACAACAAATAGCCGGGCATTGTGGCAGGTGCCTATAGTCACAGCTACTTGGGAGGCTGAGGCAAGAGAATCACTTAAGCCCAAGAGGAGAGGTTGCTGTGAGCTGTGACGCCATGGCACTGTACTGAAGGTGACATAGTGAAACTCTGTCTCAAAAAAAAAAAAAAAGCCCAGTCTGGGTAGTGCATCTCATAGGCCCCAGAGGTTCCCCCTTGCCTGGCTTTGGACCACATCTGCTATGAGTAGTGCAGAAAGTTTATGAAGCCAGTCTTAGCTGATCTAGCTCTTAATAAGTGCTAGGGAGAAACTAAGAACCCTCATGGAGCTTATTTGAGGGCAAAACAGTCATAAAATAATTGCCACATATTAGAAGCAAATTATTTGCTTGGTCCTATGTTTGATGCTTTTATGTGTTTTATGTATTGTTTCCAGTCTTCACAATGTCTTCACAAGGTAGAGCTTATACCATGTGTTATATCCTTTAACAGATGCAAATATTGAGGTCCCAAGAGATTAAGTAATTTTTAATTTGCCCAGTCATATATGGCTGATGAGTAGCAGAAGCAGGGTCAAACCCAAATATACCTTTAGGTCTCATTGTATTCTGCAGACTTGTTGGAATATATCATAAATATCATAAATGGACCAGTATAGAAATCAGCTCTGATTAATTGCAGAACTCCCCAGAATACTTTTATTTGTTAAGGGTATATATTTGCGAACCTTCTAAAGGGCTCTAATATTCAGCAGACATACATAGAGCACTTTTTCATATATAAGGTGCTATATACAAGGTGTTCATAAAGTTCGTGTGCAATTTTAAATTTTAGGTTGTGCACAAACTTTATGGACACCCTGTATTTTGCAGTGGATGGGGACGGACAACAAGTTTTGCATGAGGCCCCTTTCTCTAGTTCTCAAGCCCCAGGGGAACCACTGTTAACTGTTTGGTATGAATCTTCTAGCCCCTTTCTGTTTGTCCCTAATTTTTTTTTCCCCAATTGGGGAGGCTTCATTGAAGTCTATCACTTTTACATTTTTTAGTGTATATTCATTTATATTTTAGTATCTCAGGACTACCCTGAAAAGAAAGACAGTATATGTTGGTGTTGGTCAGGATCTCATTTTCCTTCTAGATCTGTAATATCATGTTTTCCAGTTATAATTAAAGAGACCTTTCTGTCAGTAAGGTTAGACATGAGATAGTTTCAGACCTATATGCCAATACAAAGAAGTGCTTATGGAGCCGAGCAACAGGCAGCTTTGCAGACTCTTCATGTGTGATCATGCTGTCCTTTTTCTACTGGGTCACTCTCATAAACCACTTTAGCTGGTCAATTTTATCTCCTTGTTAGACCTGGAGTACCAGTATTCTAAACCATAAAACAGGCCCCGGATTACTCTAGAATTTAAGACAAATGGTGTAAGTAAATTTTATCTTTTTTCTTTTCTTGAGATACATTTTTAAAAAGGAATGGTAAATAGTTCTTTGTGAACTTTTTAAAATTTTGAAGGGTATTGTTAAGGAATTTGGGTTATAAAATGAAAAATTCATTAGGAAAACCCCATGAAGGAAGGAAGGAAGGTTTGTTAGCACCCGTGGCTCAGTGAGTAGGGTGCCAGCCACATACAGCGAGGCTGGCAGTTTGAGTCTGGCCCAGACCTACTAAACAACGATGACAACTGCAACCAAAAATAGCGGGCGTTGTGGTGGGCGCCTATAGTCCCAGCTGATCAGGAGGCTGAGGCAAGAGAATCACTTAAGCCCAAGAGTTTGAGGTTGCTGTGAGCTGTGACGCCATGACACTCTACCAAGTGCAACATAGTGACACTCTGTCTCAAAACATATGTATGTATGTGTGTATGTATGTATATATATAATTTTTTTTTTTTACTTACAATAATGCAAAATGAACACTTAACGGAGCCTTTAATTCTTAGTTTTGAATTGAAGCAAAGCAATAAAGTTTTATTTATGCTTGTTCCTTTATTAAATATGTTTGTTCCTTTATTTTTCTTGATGTCTTCCCTTTGTGTAGAAATTATTTTTTCTTTTCATCTAGGATGAGGATTTTGTGGGTCGGGATGATTTTGATGATGCTGACCAGCTGAGGATAGGAAACGATGGGATTTTCATGTTGACTTTTTTCAGTAAGTATATACGCAGAGCAGAACCACTTCCCACAAACCAGAGTTCTTTGGATTATGGATGAATATGACTGAATTGAAATAACTGGTTGAGCTACTATACCTTTACTGGGATGTTCTGAGATTAATATTCAGAACATTAATCTCTATGTATTTTCATATATAATTAAAATATAATTAAAACCTTCATGGGGATGCTGCAGTTTCACATGAGCAAAGCCTCATCTTCCAGGTTTATGGGGTCCCTTTGCAATCTTCCTGCTCATACCTAACCTTTAGAATAGTGATTGACTCTGTCTGAATTTTGTTCTACAAACCTCTGTTTTCAGATAGAGCAAAATCAACCTGAGTTTCCCACACCCCACCGATATTATTTTGCTTATATTTTTTCATGTGCTTCACTTAGAAGTGAGCCACTGTATCTTCCGTTTGCTGTGTTAAACGAAGAAAGTTGATGTTAGATAAACTGTCAAAATGCATAGAACGGGAGGATGAGTGACAGATTATTTGGGGGTCCTAATTTAATTTTAAAGACATTTGTTTTATTTAATGAAATATATAACACCCAGTATAGAGCATAGTTTGGTGAATCTTAAGACATTTTTGGAAGTGAATAGCAGTAGACACAGTAGTGTAAAATCTGATCTGATATTCAGAGAGGATGTTTTCTTGTTTGCTTTTTGGGGAAAAGACTGAAGAATGGATGTTTTTAGACAGGCGAGGTGAAGTTTGTAGAGGTCGGACTGCCTTTTATCCTTGGGAAAATCATTCAAGCAAAGGCATGTGTAAAGGCTTGTACTCTGGTTCCTTGGGTAACAGGACATGTATGACATCTTTTTACTTCCTCTGCTTTTACAGTGGCATTCCTCTTTAACTGGATTGGGTTTTTCCTGTCTTTTTGCCTGACCACCTCAGCTGCAGGAAGATATGGGGCTATTTCAGGATTTGGTCTCTCTCTAATTAAGTGGATCCTGATTGTCAGGGTGAGTTGTACAACAGAAAAGATAGACTCTGCAGCGAGACAATAAGAGTAATTTTGAATGTTTGATTTTTCATTTGTATTTTTTGAGTTATTTAAACATTTTAAATGATTTTTGATTTGTCTTTGTTCTGGTTTCATGATGAAGTTGAGTCAAAACCAGTTGCAAGGGGGTTATGTGTACAAGTTTAGTAGTCAAATCTATTGAATATTGGTCTATAATAATATTGTTCACTGATTGCTTTCTTTGTTTTTAATGTTTATAATATGAAAATATATGTGCATGTTGTAAAATTAGTTGCTTTAATAATAAAAGGAAGGGGGTGGTGCCTATGGCTCAGTGGGTAAGGTGCCAGCCCCATATACCATGGGTGGCAGTTTCGAACCCGGCCCCAGCCAAACTGCAAGAAAAAAATAGCCGGGAATTGTGGCAGGTGTCTGTAGTCTGAGCTACTCAGGAAGCTGAGGTAAGAGACTCGCCTAAGCCCAGGAGTTGGAGGTTGCTGTGAGCCGTGATGCCACTGCACTCTACCGTGGGCCATAAAGTGAGACTGAAAATAAATAAATAAATAAATAATAATAATAATAATAATAAAAGAAAGAGGCTCAGCACCTATAGCTCAGCGGTTAGGGTGCCGGCCTCATACACCAGGGCTGGTGGGTTTGAACTCGGCCCGGGCCTGCTGAACAACAATGACAACTGCAACCAAAAATATAGCCGGGTTTTGGTGGCAGGCGCCTTGTGGCAGGCGCCCCAGCTACTTGGGAGGCTGAGGCAAGAGAATAGCTTAAGCCCAAGAGTTTGAGGTTGCTGTGAGCTGTGAGACCATGGCACTTTACTGAGGGTGACACAGTGAAATTCTGTCTCTAAATAAATAAATAAAAATAGTAAAAGAAAGGATATTATCTCTTTGGTATCTCATCCAAAGCAGGCATTCCTTTTATTAATTGTATTGACATTTTAATCTAATTTTCTGTTCCTTTCCTCCTTCTCTTTCTCCCTTCCAGAATTAGTTATGCCAAAATGTTTGAGGAGGCAAAATATTTGACAAGTATTAATCCTATTAGGGGTCTATCTCTGGGCTAAATTAAAGAGATGTATTAGTGATTGGGGGGTTACCTGTTAAAAGTGGATGAAGTCAATTGAAGTTATAAAGGATCTAGGCCTTTAACGTATCCTCTGATTTGAGATAAGTTTATTACTATTTTCAACCTTAAAGCCTAACCAATCTATTCATTATAAATTGGCTTACTTAACTGATTAATAGGTACTGATTGACCACTGTAGTTTTTCAAAGTAGTTCCACTGATTTTATTCTAAATGTTGTTAACATTTTAGGGTTCCTGCCAGGTGTGGTGATTCACGCTTATAATCCTAGCACTCTAAGAGGCCAAGGAGAGTTGGATCCCTTGAGCTCAGGAGTTCAAGACCAGCCTAAGCAAGAGCTAGATCTCATCTCTACTAACAATAGAAAAAAAAATTTTGGTGTGTGTGCCTGTAATCCCAGCTACTTGGGAGACTGAGACAGGAGGATTGCTTGGACCCAGGAGTTTGAGGTTGCTGTGAACTAGGCTGATGCTGTAGCACTCCAGCCTGAATGTGACAGAGGGAGACGCTGTCTCAAAACAAAATAAAACTATATGTAGGGTTTTAGAAACATTTGAGAATCTGATGAACGTTATAAGCTTTTTCCCCATGCAGCTAGTAAGTACTTTTATAAAACATAATTTTGGGTTAAGAACCCAAGCCCTAAAGAGGTTTTCATTTCTTCTCTAAATCTTAATTGTTAGTATACCTTACTAAGAAATGAAATACTATATTTTAATTCTCAAGCTCTGGTAAACTGCAGGACACCAAACCCTCCAAAGAAAACAAATATAAAATTAGTTACTTGTCTTTTATTTTTTTTAACTAAATTTTTTAGCTGAATTGAATGAATCAACTTGGGTCAGGATACTTTGACATAAATAACAGAAAACTCGGCTCAAAGTGGCTTAGAAAATAAAACAGCAAGGAAAGTTGATTTCCCATAAAAACAAGCCCTGGAGGTTAGTTAGTTAGTTTTTATTCTGTAAGAACAAGGAACCCTTCTCATAAACTCTCAATTCCCACTGGCCAGGATGACATCCTGTTGCCCGTTCCTAAACCAGTTATTGGCAAGGGAATGAGATTACTGTGATATACATGATAAAGTTTCCAAAGTCAAGGCAAGTCTGGAGGAATAGGAATAAAACAAGGCCTCTGGAAAGGAGGCAATGATAATAGCCAAATAATTGATTTGGCACTGAATAAGCAAAATTATTGAAACATCTTTCTAGAAAGGCAAATATTATGCGGGCAAAAAGGTTTTTAAAAAAACAAACTTTGTACACTTTCTTGATAGCTAGCATATTCAACAATTACTTTTTCCGTGAAAGGAAATAGATTTCCATTTGTCCTAATAATTTCAAATCAGTTATATGTAAAATACTTTTACTTATATTTTTTTAAATTATTATAAGGGCTAGATAATAACATTGGTATAACAAATAATAAAAGTGTTATGTTTTGTGCACTCTTACATTAAAATGTGAAATTATGTCTGCTAAGCTGCTATAAAGTGTTTTGCCTTATTTTTTAGTTTTCCACCTATTTCCCTGGATACTTTGATGGTCAGTACTGGCTCTGGTGGGTGTTCCTGGTTTTAGGTAAGTGCTTTTAACATCAGAAAAGGAGATAAATCTACTTTTAGTAAGCTCTCGTTTCAATTATTATACTAAATAGTACTTATGTTAATGATGAATAAGTGTAATTTTTAAAATGGTTCTTTTTTTTTTTTTAGACAGAGTCTTACTATGTCACCCTTGGTAGAGTGCCATGGCATCACAGGTCACAGCAACCTCAAACTCTTGGACTTAAGCAGTTTTCAAGCCTCAGCCTTCCAAGGAGCTGGGATGACAAGCTACCACCATAACACCCAGCTACTTTTTTTATTGTAGTTGTCATTGTTGTTTAGCTAGCCCGGGCTGGGCTCGAACCCTCCACCCTCGGTGTATGTGGCTGGCACTGTAAGCATTGTGATATGGGCGCTGAGCCAAAAAAATGGTTCTTTCTTAAAGATTAGATTATTCATCCATCAAAGTAACTTTTTTTTGTTTGTTTGTTTTTGTTTTTGTTTTTTTTTTGGCCAGGGCTGGGTTTGAACCCACCACCTCTGGCATATTGGGCTGGTGCCATACTCAGTTGAGCCACAGGTGCTGCCCTCATCCTTCAAAGTAAATCACATATTCATTTTTTAAAAAATCTCTTCGTGGTAGGAGGTTTTCCCTAATGTTTTTTCTAACTTCACCCCATGTGATCAATGGGGTATACTGATGAGATGACTCTAGTCCAGGGGTGGCGAACAAGTTCGACACAAAAAGCCAAAATTTTAAACTGTGAGAGTCAGAGAGCCACACCACGCAGTGACCTGCCAAAACAGACAAACACTCACACAAAAGCATATAATTTTAACAGTAATATATTAAACACATAATATAACATGCTCAGTCAGGTGTTT